>MU190571.1:0-41923 GCA_016904865.1 Pissodes strobi
TAGTTTGATTCTAAAGTATAAAATACCAGTTGAACGTGCTTTTAGTATCAGATACATTTTTGTGCAGGTTCGTATTTTTACATTTTATATATTTACTTAGAAAACAACTAATCTAAAAGTTAATATAAGTTTCTATTGTCTTGTCAAACTCTCTAGATCTACAGCAATTTTCTCTAAAAGAAATTCCTTCCCATTTTCAAGAACAGTTGTTTTCTCACTCAGTAGATCATTTTCTTGGCGTAATTCTTTGCCTTTCGGTTTTTAAAGTCGTATAAGGGAAAGAAACATCTTTGATAATAAACAATGTGAACATTTTATATGTCACGGTGAGGTTTCTAGATAATGTAAAACACGTCTTTTGTAAATCCAGAATGACTACCATAGGCGATATCTTTTGCTAGAAGAAGCATATTATAAATAATACAGTTTAATAAATAGATACAACATTTTCATATAGTAAACGACTATCTTGTGGAAAAATCGAGTAGTAAGATTCAGCTCTAAGTCTATATTTTATAAACATAGTTACAAGTATATGCATCAGCAACAAACAATTTTAGGATTAGGGGTATTTGTCTTCATGTTTGGGGGGCATCCAGTAATACTCTAAAAATAGAAAAAAAAAATAGTTTTAGTGTTCGGTTAAATTATGCAGTTGAGTTGAGAAACAAATACAATACAAACGTTTAGGTGGGATTAAGATTTTTTTGGACCCTGCTGCTTTACTCTTTTAGGATTTTAATTTTTCCTTGTAATTAATTATTTTAAAATAAATTTAAGAACAGATAGGCCCTTTTTATTTTATTTTTGTCTCTGAAATGCTTAAAAAATAAATTAATCTATTTAAAACTTGTACCTAAAACAAGATAGATATAAATTGTTAACGTCACTTATACAGTACGTATTTGAATTTTAAGTTATAAAATTTTGAAAAAAAAAGTGACGAATAAAAATGTCTATTATGTTGGCGTCCGCAGTTCGCACTGTAATGGTGGCTTCCCACGGCCCGTGGTATCACAGGCCGCACCGCGCCAGGTCGGGCCAACACGCCGTGGGAAGGGTGCCGTCCGAGGTCGCCCGGAAAGATCCGTGATTGCGCGTCCGATCCGCCGCAAGTCGGTAACTTCAAAGGCGCGGCCTGGCCTGATCTGTCGCGAGTTAAATACTCGAACCAGTAGAATATATTTTAAAAAAGGTTTTATTTCGTACTTCTTAACCTACTTGTTACATTGGTGACTAAAGACTGACTATCATTATTCAGAAAACCTTCCATGTAATAATTAATGTTTATAAAATATACCAATATGCTTATTCTACGATTATGCTGAATGTGTATTAATAGTATTGGTTTATGCATATAACTCTTCCTCCCTTAAGATTCTTCAACGTCCTCGTTGATGATGTCCTGTAGAGTCTTCAGAGGAATCGATTTATGTTTCTTTTGCCATAAATATATAACCAGCATAAAAATGAATACAGATATAAGGGATAATAAAAAGGTACTAATTACATGAGTTTTTTCTGAAACAAAGTCCTTAAATACTACGGGTTCCCTAAGGTCTTCCTGGATTTTTTCAGGATATTCTAAGTGCTTAAGTTGCAAATTCAGAGAAAGATTTGAGTCTAATACAGATTTCTGAACTTCAGTGCTTTTAATGCTTATACCATTTGATTGTAAAGTATATTTATATTGATTAATAATTATATCACATTGGCTCCGAATATATGAACACCCTGTTAAATTATGTTTAATAAACTGAAAACAATTTTCAAAAATAGTTTCAGGGTTTTTTGTGCAAAATAAAAGGGCCTTATGATAGGTTAATGTATGAACCTGATAATTGTTACTTATTCTTGCAATAGTACAATCTGTCAATAAGTTACAGCCATTAATTATAGGATTAATACATATCCATTTCGTATTAATTTCTGAACACTTTGTATACCATAAATTATTGCAATAGTACTTGCTAGGGCTAATTAATATCGTATTATTAGATGTAGGAATGGGATATATCATTTGTAAATTACATGGTTTTGCTTCAAAAATGGGGATCTTAATTACTAGAATTGCCATGTCATCCGATAAAATTAGTCCGGTTTTGCAAATTAGCGTGAGTTCTGTTATGTGCTTTATAGGCCATAATAAATTTTTTGGATATTGATGTTCCAAATATTTCCAAATTTCTTTTATTTCCTGTGTGTTTAAAATCTCAAGATCTAGGCTTTCTAAATGAGCAAATGTTAGAGTCCGCAAAAGTGTTTCTAAATAAGAGTGTATATTTCTTATTTGCGAAAGCTGATTTTGCATTTCCGCTAGAAGCATAATAGTGTCGTTTAAAATGTCTACATTGGCTTTAAGTTTCTTTGAATTTTCATTTATAATGTTTACATTTTCTTGAAATCGAGCAGTTACCTGTCCGGCGAATGAACTTAGTTCATTGATCTTATGCATAGAATTAATTTGATTATTCTTCAAAATTTGCATGTGTTGGTTTATATTCTCTAAGTCGTCATTGTCTAAGTTACCTGTAATGAACTTTATGGAACTTCCAAGAAAGTTTATTAATCCGCGTTTCCTACGAGGTAATGAGTTAAATGAACTTAATTTTACATATGAATCATATGTGTTATTTAATTCCTTATGTGCCTGCAGGAGAAGCGATTGTATTGTATTATTATACTTATTTGAAAAACGATTAAATATATACATATTAGAAGTTAGCTCGGCTAAAGAGAACTTAATACTAGTAAGATTAAAATATACATGTGTATGATGATAATGATTTAAGACCATTGCGGGTGCTACTTTTTCGGCATAGTATCCATTATTCGGTAGGGGATCTACTTGTAGAGGGTTGATCCTGAGGGTTTGGTTTAGGCTGAAAAGATAAAGGATTTTTCCTTAATCTCTTAATTTTTCTAAAATGACCGGTAACTTGTTTTTTCTTAGAAAGTCCGGTGTAAGTGTTTTTGTTGAGAGTCTTTATTTTGGTGGGAATAAAAGAGGGGTTCATTTTGTTTCTATAGGGGTTTTTCCTATAGATGGTTTGTCCTTCTTTTAATTCGGGAATAGAACTAGCGTTTTCATTTTGTTTTTGGGTATTTTTAGCTTGATTTTTGTGAGTTTCTTCAAATACTTTTTTGTGAAACGGGATTAGTTCGTTTTTTCGTTTCTCATTGTATTGTTCATATATGGTCAAGTCATTGTTTATGTTTGGTTCATTAAAATAGGGTCCGTATAATAAAGAGAAAGGTGAAAAACCTGTCGTGGAATGAATGCTTTGATTATATACTAACACGGCTGAAATCATTAGGTTCTGGGGAGTTTCTTCAGGATTTCTCATTTTTTGAGTTTTCAACTTTTCTAAAAGCGTAGAATGTAATCTTTCTACTATACTATTAGATGTTGAATTACCAGGCGTGGTGTAGTGTAATTCTATATAAAAGAGTTGACAAAATTCTTGGAATAAGCGGTTTTTAAATTCGGATCCTTGGTCTACGACAATCTTCTTGGGGGTATTATGGTGGGAAAAGTAATGCCTTAATTTGTTAACTATTGTGGTTGCATTTCTGTCAGAAACGAAGTAAGCTTGCGCGTATTTAGAGAAAGAATCTACAATAGTTAAAAACTGACAATTTGAAAATTGGAATATATCAAGGTGTAGGGTATTAAATGGTTTTTCCGCTAGCAATGGGCCTTCATAATTTATTTTATACGGGTGTCTTTCATACTTGTTTTGTAAGCAGATCTCGCAAGTATTAATTAGAGTGGTTATTGTCTCGCGCATTTGAGGCCAATAATATTTTCGTTTTAGTTGGTTATATGTTTCCGTTATGCCGTTATGATTCTTCTGATGATATTCGGAGATAATATCTTTTTGTTGTTCTTGGTTTTCGATATCTGTTAAATAAATATTCGATATTTGAAGTTTTGCGGAAGAATTTAGATTTTCGGCAACATATTTTTGAAATTCTTGTTTCAAATCAGAATTGGGGATGTATAAAACAAAAAGTATGTCAGGTCTAATTATTTCCTTTAAGATTTTACTGAAATGATCTGGGAGTTTATCTCTTTCAATTCGAACAAGATGATGATTCTTTTTAAATGGTTTCGTGTATTTATGCAGGAATTTATTTCCAAAGTCTATAATTAACCGTGTGGATGCATAGTTTACGGGTAGTTCGGAAATGGGAAGGTACTTGCCTTCAGTGTCGTTGTTGGAATGTACTGTGGCATTCGAATCTGTGTCGTTCTCTCTGGGTTGAGGTAGGTCGATGGTTTCGGCTATGACGTCGTTATATCGTTCGTTAAGGGCAAAGTCGGCAAGATCAAAATCGGCGAGGTTGGCTACAGTGTTATCAGCGTTGGGAGCTATTGAGTCGCTTTTTTCTAAGATATTTATGTCGATACGTGAAAGAGCATCGGCAACTGCATTTTCCTTTCCTTTTTTATATTTAATTTCAAAATTGAATTCCTCCAATTTTAACTTCCAACGAATAAGCCGTGAATTAGGTTCCTTTATTTTGGATAACCAGACAAGGGGGTTGTGATCTGTTTCTATCACAAATTTTTGGCCGTATAAATAGGGTCGGAAGTGTTTTGTAGATTCTATTATTGCCAAAAGCTCCTTTTCTATGGTCGAATAGTTTCGTTCGGCAGAATTTAAGGTTCTGGAATAATAGGCAATGGGATGCTCGTTTTGAGAAAGTACACTGCCAAGGGCTATATTTGAGGCATCGGTAGTCAATTTAAAAGGTTTAGCGAAATCTGGATATTGGAGGACAGGGGAGTTGGTAATTAATTCTTTGCACTTTAAGAAGGCTTCTTGATATTCCTGGTTGCCAATATGTTTTTCGTGACCTTTTCTCAGACATTTCGTTATTGGGAAAGTTGTTTTAGCGAAGTTTTTTATAAACCTTCGATAGTAACCGATGAGGCCTAAAAATGATTTAATTTCCTTGGTGGATCTGGGCAATGGATATCTTTTGATGGCTTCTATTTTGCAAGGATTTGGCTTTATGCCTTCAGGGGTGATTATGTGACCAAGAAAGGCTACTTCTTTGGATAAGAACTCTGATTTATCCAATTGCACTTTAAGGTTAACTTCTCGGAATTTTTTAAAGATCTTTTTAATATGGTCAATATGTTCGGGAAGGGACTTTGAAAAGATGACCACGTCGTCCATATAAACAAAGCAGAATTTGTACAGATATTCTCTTAGAATCTCGTCCATCATTCTCTGGAATGTGGCGGGGGCATTTTTCAAACCGAAGGGCATTCTTAAATACTCAAAATGCCCGTTATTAACGGTAAATGCCGTCTTTTCTATGGAATCAGTGCTCATCTCAATTTGATGGAAACCCTGGGCTAGGTCAAGGGTGGTAAAGTATGTACATTTTCCAAGGTTATCTAGAATTTCTTCTATTCTTGGCAGTGGGTACTTATTCTCGATAGTGGCTTCATTGAGTTTTCTGTAGTCGATGACAAGTCTGAATTTTTGCTTGCCAGAAGCGTCGGCCTTCTTTGGGACAATCCAAACCGGGGCAGAATAAGGGGATATAGAGGGTCGGACGATTTTATTGTCTAGAAGTTTTTGAATTTGATTTTGAATTTCGGGCAGCATAGCAGGAGGGTGGCGAAAGGATTTAGCATATATGGGACGATCGTTTGTAGTTCGTATATAGTGTTTCGTTTGGCTAGTAAAAGTTAGATCGCAGTTTTCATAATACATAATATCCTTGAACTCGTGGCATAGAGGTATTATTTTACTTTTTTCCAAATCATTTAAGTGATTTAAACGTAATTGTTTAGAAACTTGAAACGAGGTGTTATCTGTTGGTGGGTTTGTTATCTCAAAGTGTTCTTTGGGAATAACTCTCATTCTGTGATCGAATTTTATGTTATGTCTGGGAAGTGGATTAGGAATTTTACAAAATCCATTCTTAACTGTGATTAAACTATCAGGAATTACTACTTGGTTATTTATTTGAAACGAAGGTAATATAGCGTCTCCGCTTTCGAGATTTACTGGAATTATTAGTGCGTTACTATTTAAATTTTCAACAGGTTTAGAGAGAGGTTTATTGTAAGCGAGTGAAAATTTTAGTTTTTTATTTTGTTGAAGTGTCAAGCACCTATTTTGATAATCTAAAATAGCATTTAGGTTTTTAAGATCTTTTGTTCCTAAAAGAGCATCAAAATCATGGTGCCAATTAAGAACACGCATTTTTAAGGGTAAATTAATTCCTATTTCTTGCAAAAGAGGAATTTTAATATTGGTGTTTTCACGATAGGTCCTTTTGCACGCTGTTACTTCAAAAGGCTCGTAAAATAGTAAATCAGGGTACAATTTGGCTATATTTGGGTTAATAATTGATTCGGAGGCTCCTGAGTCAATTAAAACGGAAATTTGCATTTCTGGTAAAAAGAAATAAGGCAATTCGATTTTTTGAGCTATATTGTTTAAGTTAATTGGTCGGTAGAGGCTAGTTCGTGAAAATTTTGATTTTCTGCATTAAAGTCCTCCTGATGGGGGCTAAGGAGAATATTTTCTTCTTGCACATTGGGCATGTCTTGATTATCATAATAATTGTCGCAATACTCTTCGTAGTTTTGGTCCTCTGAGTGTTCGTGGTTTGTTTGTAAGTTTGTTAGTTCTTGGGATGCAAAATTCCTAGGACCGCTAGGTTGAAAATGGTTATAATAAGGCCTATTTTGGGCTAGTTGATTTATTCGAGAAGGTCCGGCTGACTGGACGGACATCGGGGTAGGTTTTGGCCAAAGTCTTTGATTAAGGTTCCTCTGGGGAGCAAACACATTTTTGGGCTTTCCAAAAACTTGTGCGTTCGTGGGAAAATGTTGTCTTACGGATCTAGGTTGCACGGGAATTGGTTGAGAAGGAAAAGGTTGTTTAAAATTGTTTTGTTGTTGAAATTGTTGAGCATTTTGGTTAAAATGCGACTGAGCGTTTTGATTAAAAGATTGATTAAAATTCATAGATTTTTGATGTTGATTAATAGGTTTTTGAGTTACCTGATTTTTTAAGTTTATTTGGGATTCAATTAGATTAAAATTTGTGACTTGCACAAGGGCAGCATTTAAATTGCTAGGGTTGTGTATAAGTAATATCGTTTTTAAAGATTCTGGCACGTTTGACATTAGAACGATTACAGCGGTTTTCTCAGCTTGTGCTGTTAAAATTAATTTCGAATTGGTATCTATATTTTCACTCTGAATTTTTGAATTTATTCTTTGTACAAATAATTTTAGTCTTTGTACAAAATCTAATAGATTTTCGTTTTTATTTCTATTAGTATAATTTAGTTGTTGCATTAAAGTTTGGTATCCTATTGGATCTCCATATTTTTCTCTTAAAGCTAGTTTAATATCAGTCCAGTTTTTAAGGTCTGGTCTACTCATAATAAAATCTCTAGACGTTTCGACTAACTTAGAGCGTATAACGCTTAAAACAAATTTTTTCTGAATTTCTTCGCCATTATAATATAAATTATGAAATTCGTCGATTGAAAAAATAAATGATTCTAAATGTTCTGGATTTCCAGAAAAGGTAGGTAAAATGGTTGCAAAAGATCGCAGGACGTCCATTTTATCTAAATTAATTAAACTATCACTATCAGAAGGTTCAATTAACACTTCTTCTTCCTCGGAAGAAGAGAGACTTGTATTATTAAAATCAAAATTTAAATTAATATTATCACTAGATTGGCCAGTACTAGAAGATGCAAGATTTAATTCTGAAAATAATTCGCTTATATTTATACTAGATTTATTTTTATAAGTTTCTAGTTTTTCAGCCAGTGATAAATTTTTATTCTTCTGAATCTTTAAGCCTAGTCTTTTTCTATTTGAAATTAAAACACTTTTAAAAATTTGTTTGGGATCAACAGACATGTATAACAACAGTGGCAATTTTAGTAATTACTTACATTAAGAAGAACATCAGGGAGAACCATTCGAACATCTTTTAGCAAGTTTTATCACAAAAACGCACATAAACTTTTTGCACAAAAGTTCCAATTTACGGTACTTGTTACACAGATGTCAGTCTACTGGTTTGCAGAAGAATACTTGAAATCTTAGGATCCGCGGCGATACTTCGAAGATTGAAGATTTGCCTGAGTTTCACCCGATGGAGTTTCTTTCTTCTTTCTGTGCCTTTTTCTTATTAATCTCAATGCTTAACAATAGAGAGATCAATGGAGTCGGCTAGGAGTATTCGGAATTCTTCTAGTTATAGTGCTCAAGGTATTAAGATACGCCAAATCTCAACGAACAATCGATAAAGAGACTTGCAGCACTATCCTGTTCGCAGCGCCAGTTAAATACTCGAACCAGTAGAATATATTTTAAAAAAGGTTTTATTTCGTACTTCTTAACCTACTTGTTACATTGGTGACTAAAGACTGACTATCATTATTCAGAAAACCTTCCATGTAATAATTAATGTTTATAAAATATACCAATATGCTTATTCTACGATTATGCTGAATGTGTATTAATAGTATTGGTTTATGCATATAACTCGCGACCTGTCGGTGTCTGTTGTTATCTGTGATTAGGGTTGATTTTTGGGGCCATTTTCCATTTTAATACGTTCTGCCAAGACCTATAGCTGGACGCCAAATGTCCCGATTTTCAATCAAGAATCAAATTTGCCGCAAAACAAAACGCCCATCGAAAAATGAAATTTAATAAATATTCAAATGATATTTCAATTTATCCCGTCCAATGTCCATTCCAGCATTCAACGCGCCCACTGAACGCATTTTTTCGCTTTGCGAAAATGCATCGACAGACTCTAGAAACAGGCTTACAGTTGAGCATAGTAAAAGTCACAAATAAAAGTTAATTTTACCCAGACCTGTAGAGAATTTTGCAAGCACGCGCTTAGAATATACCATGCTAACTTCGGCAAAAAGCCAAAAAATACTATTTAAAAAAAAGCAATGGATTATATTTTTTAGTTCTAACACAACAAAATGTTATTTTTTACTTTACATAGGAATAAATTTCCTTTGTAACATGTACTAGCATCTATAGCTCACTACAAAACAAGGTCACGAATCGGCCCGAACGAGTTTCGAAGTCAATCTTAACTTCACGCATGGCCCTCTGCTCGCTTCGCTCGCTCCAGGGCTCAATAAACCAAAACTAACCCAAAGTTAGAAAAAAAAACAAATATAACCTTAATATATATTTTTTTAAAAACCACCGACGGGAATCGAACGCAGGACGCCATAATCGGAAACCCAGAACCGTATGGACCACGAAACCGCTTAGAGCCTTTCCGCTAGACCGTATAGACAAGGGTAAAAAGTAACGAAACTCGTTCGGGCCGACTCGTGATCTTGTTTTGTAGTGAGCTGTAGATTGCTATTGTAATATGTTATCTAGAATTAGGAGTACGAAGAAGCCGCCTGTTAGTTGTTTCTTAATGTTATGATTGTTATGTTTTCATGTTACATATTATGTAGGTATCTATAAGTACATACTAGGTATATTCTATTCTATATTTGGTTATTTTAAACCTACTGTCAACCAGTCAACCTATCGAAAAGTAAAATGCCGAGTTTCACGCGACATTTTCAAACGGAACCCTATCTTCAAACTCTTGAAGAACAGGCGCATACAGGCCATGGGAAGACCTCACGCGCGGCCAAACCCGATCCGTGTTTACCTGTGCTTGTCCGCCGCGCGGGTCTGGCCTGTTCTAAGACAGGCCGTGGGAAGCCACTTTAAGAGCTCTTTCACACGAGTATATTGTATGCGAGATACGCGTATCCGAGACAGAGAACATCTACCGGAGTAACCGGAGATGTTCTCTGTCCGAGATAGAGAATCTCGGTCGGAAACTTGGACTGCTGCAACGAATTCACGTATTTCTTCAATCAGTACTAGAAAAGTGGCAGTGCCGTGCATAGGTTCATCACTATAGCGAGTAGTAAATAATACCTATGACGATTGAATTTATACTGAAAAATATTGCATTGAACTGACTTTGGACAATGAGTTGTGTGATGCGTGCGCGTTTGGTAAACATCACAGACTGTTTAATACGCCGTATCACGTTCAACACGTTGCAACAAAACCTCGGGAAAGTATTAACTCGGACGTGTGTGGTCCAATGCAAATCGAAAGTCCAGGGAAAAAGAGATATTTTGTCGCTTTCAAGGATGACTTTAGTGGTTACCGTAAAGTTTATTTTCTTCGTGAGAAATCAGAAGTCAAAGATAAACTTAAAGGCACTCATATATCATTGAGTTGCCTACAGATGGTGGCAAAGCATATGTCAATGGAGATGTAGCAAAGTTTTTGAGCAAACGAGGAATAAGGCACACAGTAACAACTCCTTATTGGCATTTTAAGATCCTTTACACAAGTAGAGCACTATGTAAAAAATCGACCTCTCCTTTTGGTCGATTCGCATGGCTCTCCGCTCGCTTCGCTCGCTACGGTGGCTCATGAATAGGAAACTAACCAGGTGCTAACCCAAACTAACCCAAGACACGGGGTTTGAACCCGGGCCGTCCAGGTGAGACCCAGCCATCTAAACCTCTCAACCGCGAGAGCTCTTGCCGCAAAGTGATTGCATCACGAAGACATATTGTAATACGAGATGGATCGACCAATAGGAGAGGTTGATTTTTACATAGTGCTCTATTTGTGTAAAGGATCTTAAAATTAAGGGAATAAGGGATAAGGCCAGTGTCGCGATCGCTCAGCGTATCAATTAAGTGGGGTAAACGCTTGCTGTGATTGGATCGTTCTAGAGGACATGTTTGCAAGTGGGTCGTTCTAGGCAATCCGTTACTAGATTATTAGAGTGGAGAGGGTGAATTTGGGTTAACAGATCGGTGAGTATTGATCGATTCGATCGGAAACTGACAAACTATATTTTCTTGGAAATTATTTGTGGCTGACTTTGTCGATCTGTCCGTTACGGCGGAACTCTTTGATAGTTTAACCACAGTTTATACCGTCACCGAATCAGTTGTGCAACTCTGAGCCGGCACCTTTGATGCTAGTGAAGCCAAATTCTATTTTTTCATGGATTCTCATATTTCGAGCATGCGCATTATTAGTTTGGAAACGTGAGCCGTGAACAGAGTCGAACTAGGATCTAATCATAGGCATATAACTAACTCTATGGATTTAATACACAAAATTCGCGAAAGCAGTCCACAAAAAGCACTACAAAGCCGACTCTCGAACAAACAAGATGATAGTTTTCGCTTTTCGTTTCCTTTTCAATCAACATACTTTTCCTGTCGCCGCGCAGAAAATCAATAATCGAGATCTCATCTGAATACAAGCACAATACAAGCCTGTTGCGTGTCTCGTTTTACGGTTAATTCTCGCCAACAGTATCTCTATCTCTTTCTCCCTACAGGCGGTATCATATTGAAAAGAGACATTACATATATGCCGAACTGATGTTTTATTTATAAAGGCAGTGTTCACTCATTGAGAACAGGCGCAAGATATGAACTCCCAGCTCTCCTGTTGGTTGAAGCGCTTGGCTTCAAAACACGTGGAGAGTTGTTTAACTGATTGGGGTACGGTATAAACTGTGGTTTATCGGTTATAATTTCTAGGAAAAATGTATCGTGCTCTAAGCATATTTTTATGCTTTTAATTTAAATAGAAGTGGAATAGTATTTTATTTAGCAGTTAAAAGGACAAATATTATAGTCCGAGAGCAAGTTATAAAATATTGTTTCACCTGTTGTGACTCGTTGCACAACAGCCCCTATGAGTTATGGTTTAATGAAACACCAAAGGTAAATAACTTGAAAGTATTTGGTACCGATTGTTTTGTTCATGTGCCGCAATAAAAGCGCAGAAAACTGGATAAGAAAACTCTAAAAGGTTTTCTGGTTGGGTATCTTGAAAATATTGATGCATATCGTATATGGGTGCCAGGACTGCCAGGGACTCATGATATTTGTTTAAGCCATGACGTCATCTTTAAACATGAAACACTGGTGTATAAGTCAACTGAACTTGAGTGTAAAGTGGATCAAACTCAAGATGATGAGAATCCTTTAAAGGATGAAACACCAGAAGAACCCAGACATATAGAAACTCAGGCAAAGTCTCCAGAAAGACGTCAACTTCGTCCTAGAAATCAAATAAAACCTCCTGATTTCTATGAACCAATGAACGTATGCCATCAAAGCAGTCAGATATGTGGTTATATGCCATGCGTTAGGAAATGAACTCTCTTCAGCAGAACGAGACGTGGGTTTTAGTGGATAAACCAAAAGACACTAAAATTATTTCCATTCGATGGGTTTATCGCATTAAGCATTAAGTACAATGAAAATGAAGAAATAAAAGGTTGTGCGCAGCAAAGCGGCAAGGACTTTGACGAAACTTTTAGTCCAGTAGCTCGCTTTGATACTATTCGTGTTGTTTTAAGTCTTGCTGCCAGACAAAAACTACACTTAAGCCAATTTGACATCAAGACCGCCTTTTTATATGGAAAACTTGACGAAGATATTTACATGCATCAACCAAAAGGTTTCGAGGATGGTTCATCACAAGTCTGTAAGTTGCAGAAAAGCCTTTATGGGCTCAAGATGGCTCAAGCAAGCACCAAGATATTGGAATCGAAGATTTACTGATTTTTTGTGAGTTCTTCAGATCCATGTTTATACATACACAGATCAAGTGCCGGGCATCTGCTAATAATACTATTGTAGGTTGATGACGGACTGATAGCGTCAAGTAAAGAAGAAAAAGCTGATCTTTTGCTTAAGAAAATTCAGAATGAATTTGAAACAAAAGTGACCATGACTGTTCGAAATTTTGTTGGATTTGAACTTCAAAAAGACAATGATAGCTCCTTAGTTATTACGCAAAAATGTTACGCCACCCGAATTTTAACGGAATATGGAATGTTAGAAACCAACTAGTGTCTACCCCCATAGAGCCAGGTTGGAGCTTTACAGATTCTCCAGAAATGGAAAAGTCCTTTCCATATCGCGAAATAGTTGGTGAATGTTGGTTGCATCAAGAGCACTTGAGAACCCCATCGAAGCTCATTGACATTTGGTAAAGCGGATTCTTCGGTACATCAACGGTACGAGGGATGATGGACTACAGTACAACACTGGAAGACAATTGGAAGTGTTTTGTGATGCGGATTTCGCGAATGACATTAAAACTCGCAAATAGATAACGGGTATTATTTGCAAATTCGGGGGTGCGGCGGTAACTTGGTTGAGTAAGAAACAACAGTGTATTGCGCAATCTACAACGGAAGCGGAATACGTAAGTGCGGCTATCGCGGCAAAAGATTTAGTTTGGTTAAAACGCATCTTAAGTCAGTTAGGTGTAGATGTAGTAAAACCGACTTTATCCATTGACAATCAAAGCGCACTTAAACTGATAAAGAATCCTGTTTTTCATGCACGTAAAAAGCATATCGATGTAAAGTACCATTTTGTATGTGAATTATATGTTAATGGTGAATTTAATATCACATATGTATCTAGTGATAAGCACATTGCAGACATAATGACAAAACCTTTAGCCAGACCTAAATTTGAAGTTTTCCGTTCTGGAATTGGTTTGGTCACTATATAGAAGTAGTACATAGTTTTACTTGTTTTTGCTGTTATTGATTTTGCTGTTATTGGTCAGCTACTTTTAAGGAGAGTATTGAAGTAGAAAAGTACCGTTGACTAAGAACCAATACCGGATAACTGCTAAGCCGATTTGCCGAATGTTTATGTCTAGGCGATAGCGGTTTGATTTATATATCCGCGTTATGATATGCTCAAGTGTTTTGGGTACATTATTTTTGCCTCTAGATTTAGTCTTTTACAAGCCCGGTTTTTGTAAGCATTCATTTTTCGTTCATAATAAAGTTGTTTTTTATTACGCATGCATCATAATCAACGATTATCGCACGCTGCAACGTGCTTAAAATAATGTTTATGATGCACCTACTTTTTTAAAGGTTGCTATAGAAACATTTGATCATGTCAAATGTGACAGATTAATATATTCGTCAATATATCCCTAAAGTTTAATATTTAAAACATTTTTGAGATTATGATGCATTCGTAATAAAAAATAGCGTATGATATACGTGTATAAGCGGCTTTTAAAGCCCTTGCGACTTACAAAACACTCCGCTGCGCGTCGTGTTTTGAAATAAGTCGCGCGTGCTTTAAAGGCCCTCTTATACACTTATATCATAATATACTATTTTTACGTGAGTTTGTCATAATTTCTCTCAGTACAACCCTTTTAAAATCTCACAATTTCTTTGGAATTATTATAATGTACGCTACTCTGATGATTTAGTACATTTTTAGAAATGTTATTTAGTAAAATACCTTCTACTATGCCTTTAAAAATTTTGGATCTTTGACTTAAAACTTTCACTTAAAATTGCCAGAATATAGATATTAGACAAAATGTTCACTTTTGCACTTTCATAATTTTTCAAAATTTGGGACACTGAATGAATTAGAACTCATTTCAAAGTTTACCGACCGAACAGCTTAAGCGTAAATGATGCTTCAGTCGCTTTTATATGGTTGTGTTGAGAAAGCGACCCTCGCTCCTGATCTCCAAATTTAGATCTTCCCCTCCCCCGCCACGCACCATCGTGATTTTTTCCGCCCCCTCGTAATTTTTTTGTCTTGATTTTGGGCATGTCTTGGGTTAGATTGGGTTAGTTTCGTTTGGTTGCGTCCCGGAGCGCGCGAAGCGAGCGGAGGGTCATGCGTACAACCATTTTTACCATATATTTTTTACCATTGTGCAACCATCGCAACGCAAACGATTATGGGATTCAATAGCACCTATGGACACTAGTGAGTAGCTTCCTATAGATGGACTCATGCGATTTAACAGTGTTATGCTGGAATCAAAATTGTTATTTTCTAAAGCAATATCGTCTGAGAGAGAGAGGAAGAAAGAGCAAGAAAGAAAGAAAGAGAGAGAAATAAAGAGACTAGCCCAAGCGCAAGCTTGGGGGGTAAGGTGCGGGAGAAGTTGATTGACAGGGTTCTTGAATAGCTGTAGGTTGTGATTTGGGGAAACAGATGTCCTGGGAGTGAGTTCCACAACGATGCATTGCGCCAGACGAAGAAGTCCTTGTAAAGCGATATTCTAGGTGGTGTTTCCAGTTGTCCAACGAACGGGTACGGTCTTGCCGTGTGTCGTGACTGTCTGACAGTCATTGCTGGGGGCGGGATGAGGAGGGCCAAATCCTGAGAACATCAGCCGTGAAAATATCTATAAGACAGGGATATCTCGGCCACATGTCTGCGGTGTTCCAGACTATCCAGATCCCAGGGTCGCCGACGAGACGCACAGCTTGCTTCTGAATGGAATCCAGCAACTTTAGGGTGTGCTTCGGTGCGGAGCCCCAGATGTGTGAGCAATATTCTAAGCACGGTCTTTTTTGCGCTTTGTAGATCAAGAGCAGCTGCTGCGGTGTAAACAGTTTTTTGTTACAAAATAGCGTATCAAGCTTCTGCGAGGGTGAATTTCGCGATGTTAGCAACATGGTCTTGCCTGGACATATTGCTGTTGACCGAGACACCCAGTAGTCCGATTGACGAGGATGAAGGGATGGTCAATCCTGCTATAATGATGCCAGGGCCCGCCGTAATGGCTTTCTTGATAAACGTGGCCACTTGGATTTTTGCTGCATTGAACTGGACCATTTTTCTGTCGCCTTTAGAACTCTCTCCAGATCTTGATTAATTGCTGCAATCTACTCCTGTCTGCGGTGCTATGTCTCAGGCTGGTGAAGGTTTTTCCGATCTAAATTGGGAGACAAGGGTACTGTCGCCTGCAAAACTGTAAACATGATTATTCGTTACCGGTCAGCAGGTCATTAATACAAAAGTATTGCGCCCTGAGGCACGCCTGCGTTAATGGTGAATGTGTCTGAGATGTGTCCATCAACTGCACTGTGCAGAGATCGGTTCTCAAGGAAACTGGCAAGTCAGCTGCAGAGAGAGGCTGGCAGTTCAAAGGACGGCAGTTTGTTGAGTAATCCGTTATGCCAAACTCTGTCGAATGCCTTCGAAATATCCAACGCAATCGTTCGAGATTCTTCGTAGTTCTCAATTGCCCTACTCCATATATGAGTGAGATAGGCCAATACATCTCCTGTCGATCTCTCTTTGCGAAAACCTTATTAGTTTTCGCTAATTGATCAGTTGGTCTCAAAGTACTTGAGTAGTTGCTGATTGGCTACACGTTCCATGAATTTGGAGCTTATTGGAAGCGAGGCAATTGGGCGATAGTTTGACGGCGTGGGTTCCTTGCCTTTTTTTGGAACAGGTTAGCGACTTTCCAAAAAGATGGGTAAATCCCTTTACAGTAAGAGAGAGAAAAAAGTCTAGAAAAAATGGGTGTTAGTTCGTTGGCGCAATTCTTTAACATGTATATCTGTTATCCTATTTTTTCTACACACCTAACTAAACAACATCAACAGGGATATGAAGGAATTTCTAATTCATGTCTAAGTTTATCCAAAATTTTGTTCTGGTTCCCGGTTAGAGTACAGGAACGTAGATCTGCTAATAGGATAACACAAGAGACAGCACTAAATATTTTTCTAAATATATGTGCATACCACTGAAACAGACTCAAAACAGCCTCACTTGGCGTCAAGGTACGACGAGTCAGACAAGCGCTCTGGACGAATACTTTATCTGTACTGATCTTAATTTTTCTGCAGGCAGGAACAGGGTAGAGGATCTTGGGCTACGTGAAGGGTTGGTGATGCGAACGCATGTTGGGAAGGGTTGGAGATTCTTTCTTTATTTAATACATGTGTTGTGTTGAGTGGGATACATAGTTAACAAATTTCGACCAATTGGCTTGTGGAATTGAAATGCCAATGAGTCGTTGAATTCGACATGATAACACACACAGGTCCTTACTGACAAGCATTAGGTGTAACTGAAACAGTATGCTTTCAATGCATGAATTCATTGTTTACCTGGAGTGAAGTAAATTTATTTTTGACTAAATCCTAATATAAATCAAAATCTTACAAATTTTTGCCTTTTTATCTACCTCAATGTACAATTATTTGGAAAATAAAGCCGCTCCTGCAAACGTTTGTAAGATAAACATGAATCCTCCACAACAATATAGAACATATAAATTAGAAAGTTACGCTGTGAAAAAACGGCATGTTATTATATTACAGTTGTTGGGGTTGTTTCCTCCGCAGTGTTTGTGAAGTTTTTGCCTTATTTTCTCATAAGCTATTAAGTTTTAAAATTTGGCACATGCTTTATACAATACCCTGTATAATATCCTACTGAGACTTAAACATAGAACAGATTGAAGAGAGAAAAAAGAGCGTTTGTTTAAGGTGTTTTTCGTAATATTCGTAGTATATTAGTTTAATAGAATGCACTTAAAAATCACTAACCCAAACAACTTGTTAACCATCTTCGAGAGGCTAGTTTATGGAGGGGGTAATACTTTTGTTCTTTTCTGGCCTATGCCTTTCTTTTGGAGCCCGTCTACCTGTCACTTTCTCGGGAATGTTCAGATTGTCTGGTGTATTTTTTAATCTACATGGGGATGCTGTTAATTGAAGCTCTGGCATCTTTTCATTATTAATAAATATATGGAGAAATAATTAGCGCAAAAAAACTAACATACTAACAAAAACGAAACTGAGGAAATTTTGTTTATTATTTAAGTCATTATTTAAAAGTAATGAATAGTTTAAAGCAGATAAAACCCTTTAGTAACTCTCAAAGATTATTCTGAGCTTAAAGGGCATCATAATTAGAAAAACTGACGAAGGCACCGTATTTATCGCCCACACTCGTGACGTCATATTGCCTAACTTCGTGGCCTGAATTACGGGGGCTACGTTTGGCCCAACTAGTTATAATGTCAGTTTATTATTTACTAAGCGAGCTTACTCTATTTTTGAACAAAACTCGAAAGAAAGTTGTCATTCGAATGGTTGTTTCACTGGCAACGTTGCAAACATGCGCTGTAGAGCTGATCTGAGGGTTAGTTTGCATCATTTTATGTGCTATTGGAAATTGTTAAAAAAAAGGCTCTCATGGAAGGTGAAGGCCTATCAAAAAGGAAATTTCGTATTTTTTCTAATTAAGTTTTTCATGGGTCCAAGACAATATGAGACTGTAGGAAGTCTTGATTTTCGACCTTATTTTTTTTTTAGTATCGAGACTTGGGCATGCGTTCTAATAAATAATAAAGGACCTATGTACATGTACTTCAAAAATATTTCCAATTAATAATAGATGTTACAAAAACCAATCATATTATTCTAACTAAAACCTGAAAATTTTTCTGGATTTATTTTTAATTTTATCCAACATCATTAAAACGGTTGATTCTTACCATTAAACACATGCAGGTTATTATATTTTTAAGTGGGTAACGTTTCGGCTCCTTAATCCTTCTTCTCGTCTTCCGGATCTTTCAGTGAGTGCCACTGGGCGATTGGGCGGCGCGGTGAGGCCAACATGTCGGACCAATGACGCAGTTCCGTGCCGCTTGCATTATAGCCCAGTACGACTTTGCCGATTGGTTCAGATGTGCCGATTCTGTCGTAGTCCACTACTGTTATGACCAGGTTGACTTTCTGAAAAGGTGACAAATAAAATATACAGGTGCTTCATGCACTTAAAAGAAATGAACCTAGCTAAATACCTCGACAATTCGTTTTATTTTTGATATACAAATGTTCAGTTTTACAGGGTGATCCTAGTTAAAGTATACCAGCAATTCTTCGAGTTTAATTTTTTTATATAAAAGTAGAACTGGTTTCGAAAAGATTTTTCCGGGAATCATCCAAGGATCGGATGAGAATCAAAGTGGAAGAGAGAGGGGGGGGGGATAATGAGGTACTATAGCTTACTGTCTAATATCAGATCAATTTTACTGGATAAGGTTTCTTTTCTTAGAGGATTGGAAAATTCCATAAAATATTTCGTACTTACTTGTATTTGTTCAAACGGTACTTCAAAGGTGAATGATTCATTGTAGTAAGGGTTCAGTGTACATTTTTTGATGCTAGTCTTCTTCTTTTTAAGTCTTTTGCCATTTTGCATCAGAGCGATTTTCACATAAGGATCTAGAAATTAAATAGTTTTAAATTATTTTAACATTTATTGAACTGATCTTTAGGTTGTTGCTGTGGTGGAGAAATATCAGAAAAGGACTGTTCTTTAGGAGTTATGGTTAATAACCACTCCATCCAAAAAAATCGCATGAAATATATTTCCAGACAATAGCCTCAAAAGGACCTTCGGCAACTCTAAATATGTTATAAGTATGTTATAAGTACCACAGTTTGTTTGAGGCAAACTGCAATAGTGTTTATGAGTTTAAAGATGTTGTTAGCTAAAATTTCCATCCAGTTCATGGTTCAATACCAATGTTGTAGGCTTTACAATTCCATGCGAGATTCAGCATCTTTGAATTCAGGAAACGTTTCCATAACGCCAAGATTCAATTCGGCATTTGATTAGAGAGGAAAACCACCGATAGAGGTAAAATCAAACTACATGAAATTTAATACCTGCAATATTTTAAAAAATTACGTAAAACCCAATTGCGTCAATTACTATCATCTTTTAAACGAGATCGAAACCTCGTGAGGATGGAGCAGATGATATTTATCTTCATATACCTACTCGTGTTCATCAAAATTCCTCTCAGAAAAATAGTAAACACAGATAGCTTTACATACAGCAACAGCTATTACCCTCAGCCGCATAAAACCATCCCTACAGTTAGCCCTGTATGGCAGCTTCAAAATAACACGAATAGCCTGCCGTTGCAGAGCAAAGATTCGATCTGCTTGGGGGCATGTCCTCATACCAACAGTGCATATGATAACCTGGACTTGGATCAAAGCATTGAAAGCTGATATCAGAGTAGGCCCAGAGACAATATTGACTACTGACTTTTAAATACATATTATTATGCACTCTAGGACAGCTTGCAGGAAAGGGAATCCACCTTATAGGACTAAGTTAGCTGCTGATCCAGATTAATGCCCATGATGGATTGCCAGTTATATAAACTAAATTACTCAAAGTGAAACATATTTTTTCGGTCTTACTGGCAGGTGGTTTGCAGAAAACCAGTCCATAGCCATTGACTGTGCATCAACCAGCTTATCATTCAACGAATTCAGGTTTTGATCAAGATTCACGACAGTAGTGTCATCAGAAAATTGTATTGTGTTAACTGAACGTGGCTATGATAGATTGGCAAATCATTGGTGTAAACAATGATAAACTGACACCTACACCATGATTAATTGGTCTTAAGACTGGCCATCCATCTCAACAAGCTGGCGACGATCCCGTATATATACGACTGCATCAGCCCAAAAGTTCGGTAAGCAAGGTTATAAACTTTTAGCTTTTGAATAAGAAAGCCCGAGGAGACATAATCAAAGGCCTTTGGCAGATCGGAGAACAAAGCCGCCGAATGAGAAACCCTCAGTTGAAAGCATCAGTAATCTTTGATATTAATCAATGAATTACCATAACTGTCGACATACCAGTTTAACAGTGCCTCAAAATGACGGCATATTCTGGATTTTAAAGCTTTTTGAAGGAGGTCCGTGCAGTTAGCCCCCAAAGTACGTTTTTTTCCTTGAAAATTTCATGATGGTTAGTGCTTCGTTAGTGCTTTTTAGTGCTTCAAAAAGTGTTGTTAGTGCTTCTTTTGTTTTCGATATATTCAATTTTATTTTATTTCAAGGTCAGCCTCAAAAGTGTTTAGGATTAGGTCAAGTCTGGCGTCATTCTTTAGTGCTTTTTAGTGCTTCAAGAAGTTTAGTTAGTGCTTTTTTGGTTTACGAGATATTCAAGATTTTAAATTCAAGGTCAGCCCCCAAAGTGTTAAGGATCGGGTCAAATTTAGGGTCATTCTTTAGTTCTTCGTTAGTGCTTTTTAGTGCTTCAAAAAGTCTGGCTAGTGCTTTTATAGTTTACAAGATATTCAAGATTTTATATTCAAGGTCAGCCCCCAAGTGTTTAGGATCGGGTCAAATTTAGTGTCATTCTTAAGTGCCTCGTTAGTGCTTTTTAGTGCTTCAAAGAGCTTCGTTAGTACTTTTATAGTTTACGAGATATTCAAGATTTCATATTCAAGGTCAGCCCCCAAAGTGATTACAATCAGGTCAAATTTAGTGTCATTCTTTAGTGCTTCGTTAGTGCTTTTTGGTGCATCAAAGAGTTTCGTTAGTGTTTTCGAGATATTCAAGATTTCAAATTCCTGCACAATGACGAATACCTATTATTGGTGCAGGTTCTACATGCAAATATGTAATGTGTATCTAAATCTTGAAAATCACGTAAACCAAAAAAGCACTAACGGAACTAATAAATAATAAAAAGCACTAAAGAATGACGCCAAATTTGACCCAATCCTAAAACTTTCGGGGCTGACCTTGAAATAAAATAAAATTGAATCTCTCGAAAACAAAAGAAGCACTAACGAAACTCTTTGAAGCACTAAAAAGCACTAACGAAGCACTAAAAAATGGCACTAAATTTGACCCGATCTTAATTACTTTGGGGGCTGGCCTTGAATATAAAATCTTTAGTATCTCGTAAACTATAAAAGCAATAACGTAACTTTTCGAAGCACTAAAAAGCACTAAGGAAGCACTAAAGAATGAAACTAAATTTGACGCGATCTTTAACACTTTGGGGGCTGACCTTGAATTTAAAATCTTGAATATCTCGTAGGCCAAAAAAGCACTAACGAAACTTCTTGAAGCACTAAAAAGCACTAATGAAGCACTAAATAATGACGCCAAATTTGTCCCAATGACACTTTGGGGTCTGACCTTGAAATAAAATAAAATTGAATATCTCGAAAACAAAAGAAGCACTAACGAAACTTTTTGAAGCACTAAAGTAGGACTAATGAAGCACAGATGTTCAACAAATCAGTAAGACGATACGGAATCAACTTAGCGATACATTTAAGTATCTTAGTGTTCATTTCGTAAAAATTTGTACTATTCGGGTTCCTTAAGTCAAATATTCTGTCTCTAACTTCAGTGTAGGATATGTCCCTAAACTAAGTAAATTCAAATGGTAATCGTAAGAATGAGTTGCGTGCGGCATCCCTGCCAGAAGCTCATCAGCAATATTTACAAATAATGAATTAAACTCATCCGGGTGTAAGTCAAAACTCCTTTGACTCCTTTTACAAGGTCGAAGCTTAATAATAATTTGTTAAGATGTCCCAATTACATTGCTTTAATTATTTATATAATAGTCATGTTATTTAGCCTCTTTTATGCTCTTATGATACTGACTAAATATCCGAACCCGCCCACTCAACCAGGGTGTATTTGCTCATATTAGATTTTCAGCCAACAGAGATAGTTTCCTTATCGTCTCTTAAAGTGTCATTAAACCAATTAATGTCTGGACGATGACAACCATTGGCACTAAAACCAGGCTTTTCAGGAAAAGATCTAAGTACTGGAGCACTTATGATATCAAAAGAGAGCTCTTTTGCTCGTCATTCATACCAACATCCCTTAAAACTCTCAGAGCATCCCGCTCATCAAATCATATAGTACATGCAGACTATGCTGTGTTAGTTGGCTTCTTCTCACTCATTCTCATAACAGATCTGATTCTCACCCCCAGATGATCAGAGGTAGATCAGCAAGACGTGCCTTCTTTTAGAGGCTGCTTGGTATATTGGCCAAACATGACTCGCCCCTAGTGGAAGTGGTAATGGTAAATCAAGTCGACAAATTCGATGGTATTAGCGTCAGATGTGTTAAATTTCATATTAAAGTCAGCAATGATAATGACTGTTAACCTTTCTCCAGGAGTCTTATCTGATATACTATTAAAGACATATGTAAAAGTATCAAAATCTCTCTCGAGAGAGCTTATATAGAAACAATAATCAAACGAAGCTTACCGGATAGACCACCTACGTCCATTTTCTTGAGGTTCTTAGCTTCCAGGACGACGACAGTCAGCTTTCCAGCGGTGGGTACGTATCTCAAAGAAAAGCAAATGTCTCCCAGCTTATTGTCCTGCAATAGGTTATGGTAGAGTAAGCTGAATTAGGAGGTTATTCAGCTTAGATACATCTAAATCTTGGTTGCGACACCCATTAAAAATTGTGAGAATTGAGTAAATTTGCTTGCCCTCGAATATTTTATATAATTTCAATTTCAATGGGTTTTTGCAATAGATGTTTTAGATATGTTGCAGGTAGAGAGGTGGATATATAAGGTTCAAATAGGTACGACCTACTTTTCCAATTAAGGAAATGGATATGTCGCAATGGATATCTACTTTCGTTTAGTTAAATGCACCGGAAACTATTTTGCCTAACTTAAGAATATGTGGAAAAGAAGGCAAAAGGCTCTTGGGCGTTGTTTGGCTTGGTTTTATAAGATTTTAAATGGTGCTTATTAAAAATAAGTTATTGAATATTACTTTATATTTTTAAAAGAGAAGATAATATGTGGTTGTTGATATAGCCCAAGTATATTTCATAAAACACTAAATTTGCTCACTTACACAAATCTGTCGCTGTCCAACTTTCTAAGGTTTAATTTCTGCATCTTCTATTATATGAGAGTTTGCAAATGGATTGCTAAACTTGATTTTTTCGATCTTATATCGTAGGCCCAATACCAAACGCGCGAATGTGCAATTTATGATTACCGGGAAAATAGCTAATGATGGTTTAATCAGCAATTAAAAATACTTATGATTAATTGCGTGTGTTTCTTTGGTGTTATATAATATATCCAGGTGGCCCTTTTTAACGACCATAATTAAAAAACCAAGTGTGCATATTTGGTATTGGTGATTTTGGCAATAAGACTTTTATAGAAATGGGAAAATCTGCAAAAAACAGCCATTTTATTGTACATAATTAATTCTTTTGTTGTTATCTAGATGGACTATTTTTGTTCTAAAGGAAGTGCGTCATTACCTAATGTTTTGTCATCTGGTTCTGGTCAATTACTCCTCTCGGACTTAGAAAGTCGTAGAAATCGTCAAAAGCATTTTCTAGGTCTGGATTTTGAGGCCAATTCTAGTTTATCTTTGACGTATAAACAGGAACATATCTTTACGTTTTTTTTTTCTATTTTTGAGTGGATGAAATCGCATTTCAGTTCTGGCTGAATATTAGAGGGATTCCATTCTAGGAAATGAATTTATGAAAAAGTTTACATCGTCAGTGTTAAGTTTATCATGAGGTGGAGCATGGTATGGTATGGTAGGTAGAGGGGTCGCTCGGGAAGATTTGACCTTCAACAAGTCGTCCACAATTGATCTTTTACCCTTCTATTTTACACGAAAATACCTATCTCATTCGAGAATCTCAGAATATTTCGAGGGTTGAGCTCTTGTAGATCTCCCGTGCCACAGGGGCATTTTCGAGATGCCTCAACCTTTGGCGAGTCAGTGCCTGACATTCGCAGAGTAGGTGCTCTGACGTTTCAGCCATAGTTTGGCAGAATCTGCATTGCTTGTCAGTGGTTTTCCCCATTTTCTTTAGGGGCCATGTACAGTGAGAAGGTCTACGATCAGTTTTATCTCATTTTTTAGCTTGAGAAGCTTTGTTGTGTAGTTAGGCGAGTGAGAGATGGGTCTTTTGGTCTGTCTCTGCCCAGGTGCATTGGCCCAATGTGTCTCTTTCCGCCTTATTCCCAAGTTATGAGTTCGTTCGTTACGTGTCCTCTAGTGATGCCACAGAATAGTTCAGGCCGCAAGTGTTTCTTAAATGTGCAGATATTCGACACCTAGGTCCTTAAACTCCGGATCCCAATGCTTCTTTCATCTTTGATTCCATCTTTTGTACCAGACAAGTGATCCCCTCTCTAGTTGTTCTAGTATTTCCCCTGTAGTATTGCGGTCTTCAATTACCACTTTAAAGGAGTGTTCAAAATGGAGTTTTGTTTCCATTGTATCGGTTGGTTTGGTCATCGCCTCTATCTGGATGACCTTCAGAATTTTAAGGTGACCAGTCAGGTTTCCTGACTTCAGTGTTTGTTCCTGAGTAAACTCTATACGCACTGGTCCAGGCCTACTTTTCTATGCATATGTGTAGCGAAGGGAGGTCAAGTAGGGTTTCCAGAGCTGCTGTGGGACACCTTTTCATAGCCCCTGTTATACCCAGACAGGCGAACCTTTGTACCCTTGTTAGCTTCCGCTGTATTGTTATTTCCTTTGTTTTTACCCACCATACCAAGCAGGCGTAGGTTATAATTGGCTTAACAACAGTGTTATAGGACCACCAGATGATGGAGGGTTTTAGCCCCCATGTTTTACCAAAGAGTCGTCGAGAGGTCCATAGCGCTGCAGTTGCTTTTTTGATAGTTCTTTCTAGGTGTGGGTTCCAGGTTAGTTTCTGGTCAAGAACGATGCCAAGATACTTAACCCTCCTCTTAAAGTGAATGCTTTAAGGCTCAGCTTTCTTCCTGTTGTGAATGGGATCACTACGGTTTTGCTTGGGTTGACATTTAGTCTTTCCTTTGTACACTATGTGCTGACAAAGTTGAGTGCACTTTGCGTACGTTCAGAGAGAAAGTTGTTATTCTTGCCTCTTATTATAACTAGGTCATCTGCGTAACCTTGGACTTTAAAATTTGCTTCAGTCCGTCTTACCAGTAGATCGGTGACAACCAGAGACCAAAGCATAAGCGATAGGACCCCTCCTTGAGGACATTCCTTTATTACTTTCATTGTGACGGCTGTTTCTCCAATGGACTTCACGACTGGGTAGCCGTTAGGTTGTAGTGGTCGATTAACTCCTGCGGGTTGTGGCGCGCTGAATGGATTCATGTGAGATGCTGCCAAATGCACCCTCTATGTCTAGAAATGTACATATCGCCACGTCTTTTTAAGTCAGTGCCGTGTCTATATCGCGGACGAGATATTGAAGAGCATGGGTAGTAGATTCCGATGGTTAGTATGCGAATGGTTTTGCATGCAGGGAAGCATTAGAAAGGAACTTGTATCTGATAATCTTTTCCATCATTTTAAGAAGAAAGGAGTTTAAGCTAATGGGGCGGTAAGACGTTGGTTTCTCTTGTGATCTTCGCACTGTCTTTGGTATGAACGCTGCTTTAAATTTCCTCCAGTTTTTGGGAATTTAGCCTAATGCAAAGCTGGCTGTGAAGGTTGATTGAACGTGTGGTAGTAGGTGCTCTATACGTTCTTGTAACAAGGCTGGAAAGTTTCCATCTACTCCTGGGATTTATAGGGTTTAAAGCTATGTATCGCCCATCGGATTTTGTTCTTTGTAAACATTTTGTTAGCTACACCTTTTTCCTTTTTGTAGGCCGCTCAGCGGTTTCAATGGGCTCGTCTTCTTGTGCCAGCTCTTCTTTAGCAATTATGCTTGACCCGGGAAAGTGTGTCTTGGGCTCTATTCTTTAGTAGGCCGATTTCATTTGAGTGCTCCTTGGATAGTACTTTTTGTAGACGAATGGACAGTGTTAATTCATCTATCCCTTCACAAAAGACATAAAAGTTCTTCTTTGGGATCTCTGAAGATCTTTGTTATACTCGGATGGGGTTGAGCATGCTTGCCCTACAGATCCTTTTGAGTCACTGCATTGATGTTTGTGTTATTTAAAGCAGATCACAAATTTAAAGTCTCTCTATTCACCTACAGTTAAAAAGTAATGACTTTTCGTAGAACTTCCCAAAATTCTGGTTGTTTGCTTTTAATTTTTTGTTCAACATGCCAGTTTGCAAACTTCTTCTATTCATCGAGATTGCTGAGTTTTTGCCCTCTGTTGACTGTTCACATTTGTTGAGGAAAAATGTTTCTGCTTATTGGCACAAAGTGAATGCAACATTGAGCCAACAGGTTTTGGAATATTACGGGCACCTATGCAAAGGTTGCCACTTATCCTTGCACGTTGGAATTTTTCCTTCCGCATTACTTTATTTTTGTTAAATTCTGGTGATAAAGTAAAGTCCGAAGTAGCACTGGAAGGTTATTAATAAGATGATATGGCTCATCGTAGTTATTAGATTGGCTAGGAATGCTTTTATCGCTTGTTTGATACGATATCTGGCCCAATGGCTGTGTGACTTCAGTCCCTTTTGCCTGTGGATGAAAAGAAAAGGTAACAAACCTCGTTAGCTCCCATGTTAACATTAGTTTGGTGGAGTTTGGGAGAATTCCCAAAACTAACATATATGTATATGCAGCTGGAACAAAATAGCCGATACCCGACACGTGCACCCTCGACCGAAGACGAAACGGAAGTCTACATATAGGTTAAGGATATATTTGTATTAACTTTTATAGCACTGTTGTGGCCTTGAGTAGCTATTTTAATCATCCCTTTCTCTTACGTGGCCCTCAGGCACTTTGTGACTATATTTATTTTAGTTGATAAGCGAACCACAGATCGCTTAGGTTTGATCAAATTACTAAAATAAGATATTATGTTATTAGTATAACTTTGCTTAATTTATATTACATTACTGTAGAACGGCCGGCAAACCGTTCTATATTTTCAAGAGTTGGGTTAATAAAGCCTACTGTAAAGTCTCATTCTCTATCTATCTATCTATTTAGCCTTCTTCGGTCCATCTTTGGACATAGGCCTCCCCCCGTCTTTTCCACTCTTCCCTGTTTGTCGCCATGTTCATCCATCTAGTTCCAGAGTGCTTCTTCAGGTCATCCGCCCACCTCACTTGGAGTCTTCACTCTACTTCTTTTATTTTCCCAGGGTCTCCAGCTTAGAATACATTTGTTCCATTTTTGTCTGATATTGTGACCGGCGAATTTCCATTTTAATTTTGCTATCTCTTTTCTAGCATCTCTTACTTTCGTTTTAGTTCTTATCCACTCGTTTCTCTTTCTATCTATCAGTTTTACTTGTCTTTCCATTGATCTTTGTGCTTTTGCTACTTTATCCATGTTTTTTTGTGTAAGTGTCGATGTTTGGGATCCATAGGTGAGGACAGGGTACACATTGATTATATACTTTGGTTTTGAGATATTGTGGATATTTTTTATTTTTTAGGATGTAGCTCAATTTGCCGAATGCTGCCCAACCCAATCTAACTCATCTCTTGATTTCTGCTGTTTGGTTTTGCTTGTTGAGTTTAATAATTTGTCCCAGATATCATCGACTTGTTCTAATTTTTTTTTCTTGCTCTATTCTGATTGTGATGTCTTCATCAGTGTTCGTCATGGTTTTAGTTTTGGCGTAGTTCATATTAAGACCTATATTTTTAGCTGCTGTGTCCATTTCTTCCAGCATTTCCGTCAGTTCTTCTTTCTTATCTGTAATCAAGGCGATATCATCCGCGTATCTTAGGTTATTCAGGTGTTGTCCGCATATTTTTATACTTTTTTCTTCCCGGTCTAAATTTTTAAAAACATCCTGTAGTACCTGATGAAAAAGTTTAGGTGACATTGTGTCCTCTCCTCTCTTCTTATGTGTATTGGTCTTGTTCCATCATGGATTTTATTTGCTGTTGTTGCTTCGCTATATATATTGGTACTTAGGTCTATGTATCTGTAGTCTATTCTGCTATTAATCAGCGAGCTTTTCACTGCTCCGTGTTCAACACTATCAAAAGCCTTTTCGAAGTCGATAAACGTCGGATGTGATATTCGTTGGCTTTTTCTATTAGGATTTTCATTGTTAATAGGTGGTCGCTCGTGCTGAAACCGGCCTGTTCTTTCGATTGGTATCCGTCGAATTTTGTTGTTAGCCTATTGGTTAGTATTTCTGTGAGGAGATTATAAACTACATTAAGGAGTGATAGGTCGATGGTTTATTAGGTCTGTTCTATCACCTTTCTTATGTAGGATGATGGTTATGGATTCATTCGAATTGTTTGGGATTATTTTATCATTTAGTATTTTATTTAGGAGAGTATGGAGAGTATCAACCATAGTTTTTCCACCATGTTTTAACATTTCTGCCGTTATTCCGTCTTTTCCAGGTGCTTTGTTATTTTTCATTTCCTTCAGTGCCCTCTTTATTTCCGATTTGCTTATTTCAGATTGTAGTTCTGAGTTTACGTTCTTTATTTTATTTTGGAGTTGTTTTATGATTTCTTCCGGTGGTTTCCTTTTTGTTGGGTATAGTCCTGTATAAAATAGTTGTGTGATATTTATGATATCCTCTCTAATATTGGTTTCTAAGCCGTTCATGTGTTTTATTTTATTTATCTCATATCTACCTAGTGTTGGTCTTAAGCATTTCATATTCCTGTTGTTTTCTATAACTCTTTCTATTTTTATTTCTTGGTTCTTTCTTTTGTTTTCTTTTATCATTTTCCTGATAGTTTTATTCATTTCTACGTATTCTATCGATTTCCTTTTTCCTTCTTTGCTCATGTTCCGCCTTTCCTCCATGAGTTTCTTTGTCTCTGCTGTGATGCAATTTTCCTTCTTTTTTCCTTTTGTGCGATTTCTCTTCCTACTTTAATCATGGTTTTT
The DNA here is from genome assembly GCA_016904865.1 of Pissodes strobi. NCBI lineage: Eukaryota > Metazoa > Arthropoda > Insecta > Coleoptera > Curculionidae > Pissodes > Pissodes strobi. The sequence continues at coordinate 29,492 of MU190571.1, forward strand.
GTTAGGGTATCGTTTATTTCATCTACATTTCCATTATCGCTGTTCAGGTTTTGTGCTAGTTGTTCTTTTAGTTTCTCTTTATATATAGTCTTATTTTGTGCAAGTTTGGTCATGTCCAGTTGCTCGTTGTTTCCATTAAGTTTTCTTTTCATTTCGAAATTGCTATCAATACATTTCTTTGTTCTGACCATCCTATGATCGCTGCCTGTGGTGAATCTGTTCAGGACTGTTACATCCTTAATGATATATTTTTCAGTACTTCGTTGTTCCATTAGGGCTGAGCCATGTCCGCTTTCGTTGCGGTTTCTTTTTATAAACGAGTTCATTGCGTCTCATTAGATCCGTCAAATTCATATTTTACTTTCGGTTTGAATATTTCACTTTTTGGGACCCCCGTATTTGCTTTATTTCAATCTCCGGCTGATATTTCATAACTTTTTGGTACCGCTGACTGTCTTGGAATCTCATATTTATTTTTTCCTCGCGGCTGGGTGCAACTTTTGTAATGTTCAGTTGGTGGAACTGGGTAGTAGAAATGGGCTATCCTCCCGTAATTGTTGCTTTCGATTTAGATTTTTTAAGGTTTATCATTTTCGTAGGAGTATTTCCTAGCATTTCTTCAAAACTTTAATTTCAGCTCATTAATTGTGGCTTCCGCCGTCGCTGTACAACCATAATAAACGAGAACTAAGTCGTTTATTATCTTAGAAAGAATTATTCCTCGTATCGAATCGTTAGAATCGCTTGGTAATTTTCAGCTCTATCACTTCTTTGTGATCTGACGTTAGTTCTCAAATTCTGTGGAAGTGGAAAAAGGCAAATTGACTGAAACCGATGATCTCGTTCTTCTAGAAATACCCTTCGGTGATAAAGGAAGGTTTTTGCTTTAGTGCAGTCATACTGACTCAGCTTTTAGTATTGAATTTTATACTACCCTTCTAGGGGATATTGTGTTGAGTTTCTAGTTTGTGATTTGACACGACCGATTCATCGGAATTTAAATACTACACTAGAGCGGCTGTTCCAATGCAAAACACAGTAAGTAACATTTTTGTCGAAATCCAGTTTATTATATTTTTGTAGTTGCTGTGTTTTGCTGAACATTTTGGTAGTTTGCAAACTAAAATCGGTAAATAAATAAGGAAAATACAGTACATTCAGAACACAGTAACTGCGCTGTAAAACATATTTTACCAGTACAAAACACAGTAATTATCAAAACCTATTTCAAAACACAGCAACTGCTTGGCAGTTACTGGGGTTTGTTATGGTTTTTGTTGATACTGTGTTTTGTAGTGGACACGCGGTTTAAATTTGGTTTCAAGTATGCTATCCCCACCATTATGATTTCCAAGTTAACTGCAGGTGCGCCGCTTTCTCGAGTTAGTCCACAAAATATACAGGGGGTATATTTTGTGAGTTAGTCGCAAATAAATAATCGAGCGAGGATGTTGTCGCCCCGTGATGTGTTTGGATCATGCAGTACGCGAACAAGACGTATGGTCAATTTTGCTCGTTCTTGGTCTAATCAAACATTTGCCACGTTAGGCAAAGAACCCTCTAATAAAAGTTTCTGTGTATTATGGCATGAAGCCTTAGGTGAACGTGAAGCTGAGGCTCTTGTTGATGCAATGTTCAAAGTAATTGAGAAAGAAAGGGATGCTACCGATTTTATATTTTGGGCTGATAATAGTACCGCCCAAAATAAAGACTGGGTTTTGTACACCTCGCTTGTTACTGCAGTGAATCGTATAACCGGTCCGAATCAAATTGTCATTCGATATCTCACCAAAGGCCATACTCATATGAGCGCAGATGGCATCCACGGTAATATCGAGCAGAAACTCTTAAGGAAGAGAAATATATATGATTTTATGGAATTGATAAAAGCTATTGAATCATCGAGAAAAAAATTAGAAGTTCTTCAATTAAAAGAGTTCCACTCGTGGCCCAACAAAAAAAGAAGCACAAAAAAGCCAGAGGATCCATTAAAGGCTTTTCTGTTGAACGAATTAGTTGAGGTTTGTTTCACAAAAGGACGCCAGTGCATGCAATACAAAAACAGATTTTTCAGATGAATATAAAGAGTTGCATTTTATACAGAAAAAACACAATCCTATGACTTCTATACCACAAACTTGGCCTACTCGTGGCGTTACAGCCTCAAAAAAGCAAACATGTTAAAAGATTTGGCTCCGCTAATGCCTATCAACAGAAGAGTGTTTTGGGAATCGATGCCAGAATCTGAAACATCCATGGACTTAGTTAGTGCTGAGCAAGAAGTGGCAGGAATAGATTCTGATATTTAAATATCCGTGTTATATTTAATTTGAGTTGTACCAATCATTATCGCTTTTGTTAATAATTAATTTTATTCATGTTAATATTTGTTGATTTAAGTTACTTGGCCTCCATTTCATTTATTTTTGTAGCCTTAAAGATTTTTGTAGTGAGATTTGTTTATTAAATAAAAAAACTCAAAGTCTCCAAGTTGTTTATTATGATTTGTTAAATACAAAGCACAGCAATGAAATTTAATGCTTCAAAAAATATATCACTTTCCGCTAGTTTTCCTACTACAAAACGAATCAACGGCAACTACTGTGTTTTGATGTAGTATTATATAATTCATTAGGTAAAAATTCTCAAACAACGGCAGTTACTGTGTTTTGATGTAGTATTATATAATTCATTAGGAAAAAAATCCCAAGTAACGGCAGTTACTGTGTTTTGATAGAGAATTTTCGTATTTATTTGAAAATAAAATCCATGCATAACATGTTTTTCAGCTGCCGACCTATTGTTTTAACTGTTGATACTCTTCAAATTATATTAAAAACAATGCTACAGCTTATATCTAACTTTCGATAAAAATTTGAGGCAATATCTCTTTTTATTTCGTGGGGCTCGAAAATTATCATAAAAGTCGATTTTTCTCCGTTGTTATAAAAATGTAGTTACTGTGTTCTGTATTGGGACAGCCGAGAGGCTTTACGAGCTCATCGTGCGAGATCGAGACCGTTGATTCTCAAGCCACCCTCCGACTCCAGCGAGGGTTCTATCACCGGGCTATAGATTTTATCTCCGGGTCAATTTTATCACCGGGCTACAAGTTTGATCACCGGGCTATCTAGTCCTCTGCTAGTTTTACCCTCGCGGCCATCGAGTAGCAGTACTTGGGGGATTTGCTACAGGTACCTGGCGCCTTCACCAGAGGTACTTCCTACCTCTCCTACTAAGCTCGACGACAGGATCTAACGGAGTATCGTACAGAAGCTTAAGTTTATTTAATCATTTATTTTTCTGGTCATTTGATAATCGTGTTTTTTCTAATATTCAAATATAAATCTAGTCTTGTCGGCCAGGCTTTAAAATAAATTAATTTTATTTATTCATTTATTTTTCTGACCGATTGATATAATTGACTGATTGATATAATCGCTCTTAATCTTTGATTATAAATCAAGCATTGACAGCCAAGCTTTAAGATAGGTTTCAAAAATTTTAATCTTCGTTTATTCATTTGTTTATCGGGTCGATTGATATAGCTATTGTGGCCTTTTATCAATACATATTATTATCGATACATTTATAATTGGTGCAGCTACTAGCGCATGCATACATATATTACTTAGGTAAACCAAAGTGATCACTTCGGATTGTAGTGTTTAGAGCGTTTAAGGGTAAGGCATACAGTACCGAGTTAACAACAGAATTGGTCTCCGTACAATCATCATATTGTACCCTAATTATTAATTAATTAACAGTCTTTTAACATTGTATTGTTTTTCAATTCTAAAATTTTACTGTAGGATTGTTGCTGTTTAAAAAAAAACTAGAATCTAATAAATTGATCCGTAAATTTAGATTGTGTTTTCTTGTTAAGTTAAGATTGAGTTCCTTTGTTTGATAAGGGTGCCTAACAACCCCGTACAACAGCAGCGAAGCTTTTCAAGTTTAGTTGGGAAGAACTGGTGGCGCTCTACGACTCCACTCCCGGGGCCGGGCATTGCAAACACGACTCTCCGGTGTTAGGCTTGTTTTTAATTAAATTCTTTACCTGCTTGCTAACTTTAATAGGAAAAACGTGTTGCATTTTATTCACAACCCAGGAGCAAATGTACTTAAGGCGCGAAAAAGAGTTTCGCTTCAAAAATTCGTAGTTTTTACTTCCTATTATCGCAGAAACGTTTGGAATTCAAGGCCAGAATAAAAGAGAATTCGTATTTTGGCGCTGACTGTTTGATCCGGTGAATTAAAAATGAATCGGCCTAATTCAATAATAAATCACTTATCACCGTGTTAACGTTTCCCTACTTGACTACAATGACTAAGTTGTTTTTGCATCAATCGCCTGAGCTTACAATGCAGGAGACATATTTCTCAGTTCCTGAAATCGCCCTGAAAGTATTTTGAACGCTGAACTTGACTTGACTGAAAAATTTAGTAAATTTTCCCATAAGACAGACGTATTCCCTATTTTTGCACATTCGCGCTTTTGGCATTGGAGGATATATGTTAAAATTAAAGATTTGTTTTCATAAATTCTCTAAATCAGTATCTGAATATAAAATGAGTTTAGTGAGTGAGTTATGAAATTTAACATGAAATGTGGCAGATTTTACTCAATTGACCCTTTGGTCAAAACTCTAAAATAATAGAGATTCCATACACATTTTCTATACATTATTATCACTCATAATAATGTACAGAAAACATGCCTTAGTGGATATGATCGTTTTGAAAAGAAAAAATAAAGAGAAGAAGAAATACAATAAGCGTCAGCGGCGTGCGGTTCATGGAAGCAAGAAAAGCATTGCTTCCCTTAAAATTCTAGAAACAATGCTCCCCAATTTAGTACTATTTTGTCTCAATAATAATAAATATGAATAATTAGTGTGAAGCAGGTATCAGTATATATTTATTTTTTGTGATCCAGCCTCCAATGTCGAAGTCGGCCATGGGCTATTTGTTCTTCTCGACATGAACTACGGCCGATTGCGACATTGGAGGCGAGATCACAAAAATGAAATATATATTGAAACCTGCTTCACACTAAGATTAATATTTTGTTTTCATAATTATTATTAGTGAGACAAAATAGTATTAAATTGGGGAGCACTGTTTCTAGAATTTTAAGGAAAGCAATGCTTCCGCACGTCGCTGTAAGCGTATATAAATTTTACACGATTAATAAGACATTAATTCTTTAATTTTCAAATATATTTTGGATGTTAAAATATTTAATATTACTGTTAAAACCCTTTATTATGATGGTGCAATTTGTCTAATGTTTTTACGTAAAAAATATTCAAATATGGGACAGTTAATTTATTGTGATATAATTAAGCGAAATATATACCTATGTTTTAGTGGCTTATATCTGACTTAATTAATCAAGATATACCAAAACACAGTAATGAAAATTTTAATACAAATGAAAGGTGTCAAAACATAAAGAGGCTGGAAAACGAACGGACAATAATAAATACACAAAGTGGAATATCCAACAAGCAAAACAACATTGGGAGTTTCGCATGCGCAATCAAGATTTAGGTGTTCTCAAGCTAGTTTAGGGGGGGGGGGGACGACACACACAATAGAGTAATCATAGACACAGTGGTGGTAATTTTTGGGGACACACTTAAAGAGATCTACTAAATATTTTCGGACCAAATATTCCTCTTTACTTTCTGAAGATATCGGTAAAGTAAGATACGATTCGAAATCACGAAAATATCAAATATATTAATTTATTATGCATATACGCACATAACATTTCTACCTATATAAAGACCGATTGGAGGGTTATATACAGGATGGTGCAACCAAGATTGGGGTCTCCACAATAGGTCTTATATATTTTAAGTAATTTGCTTTTAGGCTGGGTGCTTCATAAAAGTAGTACAAACTAAAGTTGTATTTATGTTTATACTGTTGAATTTTTCAGTTATGCAGCAGCTCGTTTCCTAATCCTTAAATGTTTTTGAAATAGAAACGTGTGAAAATTAGAAAAACCAAAATAAATTCAACCCAGTTAAATGTGGGTAAAATAAGCTGCCCAGTTTTGCGCCATGTCGAGGTTGGTTTCATCCCTAGAGTGGAAACAAATTATGGCAATACGTGACTCTCTTTTGGCGAAGTACATTAAAAGGTGCAATTTTATTGTCGAGAATCCGGAACTATCCCCGTTTACCACCTGCAGAATCCAATGGACAAATAATTGCCCTCCTTGAACCCAAATGATTGCACCATCTTGACATGTTTAGGTTTTGGGAAATATATCTTATCTTGTTTTAATGAGGTGATTTTTTCAGAATATTTGGTCTTATGTGCATTTTTCTCAGATAAACAAGGGATTACATACCTATCACAACAGACAAATTTATAAAATATGTGTTTATATTAAATTTCTATATAGGGATATAAGTTGTTATGTTTATCGGCTGAATATGTTTCCCTTTGTTAGATATACCCCCTGTTCTTTAAATACACTATTTACCCTTATTTTATGTATAGGTGTTACAGAAAATAAATCGTATCTAAAATTTGTCTGCATTGTTATAAATGTTTGTGTTTCCTATATATTTCTAAAACACCCAGCTCAAACCAGCTTATGTCTCAATGGAGGCCTAGCGTTCTTACAGCAACTTTACTTGCGCAAACAGTGAGTACATTTATTTCTGATATAAAAACTTGTCCAAAATATAAATAATTTAATGGTTTTAATAAGTTTTGTTCTAAAGGATTATGTAAAATTTTAGATGATATGGCGATTACGATCGGTATCAACTCCATTTGATTTACATGCCACATTTAATAGATTTCTCTCAATGTCTAGACTTTTTTTTGTCTTGATATTTGTCCAACGTGCATGGACCCAAAAATATTAATATATAACTTTCTTATCCACCAATGTGATATTTGCTCTGTTATGCATCCAGGTGATATAGTTTTCGTTTTAGTAATGTATTCCTCGGTGGCAACGATTGAGATCTTTTAACGTCAGAATCGCTAAAAAATACGACAACGAAAATTGTATGTGGTTCAATGGTCTGAGGCAACTATGTTGTGGATCTATAGGACGATGATTGCTCCGATGCTCATGCACGGAGCGGTCGTTTGGTGGCCAGGATCCATGAAAACGATGATCAGACTAGTGCTGGACAAATTACAGCGACGTGCAGGCCTCTGCATCACCAGGACCATGAGGACGGCGCCCACATGGACCCTGGAGGCGCTGGTGGGGTTCCCTCCGTCGGTGTACTGGGTGAGGCACTATGCGGCTAGAGTCACAGTGGCCAGGAGATTGGCTGATGTGGGGATGTGGAGGGACAATGGCTCTTGCCATGGTCATTGTGGTCTATGGCGGGGCGTGTCTGGGGACCTAATCATCCTGGGTATGCCAGGCGACGTGATGGTCCCTGAGATACGTTTGCACGAGGTGCTAAACTTCCTGTTCCCTACGAAGGAGGATTGGATGGATGGAAGGACGGGATCCTGGGATGGGATAGTCTGGTTCACAGATAGGTCCAAAATGGGAACACTGTCCGAGCTGGTGCGCCCTAGGGCGGGAATTATCCGCGCCACTGGGCGAGCGCACTACGGTTTTCCAAGCGGAAATTTTTGCGATCATGATGGGGGCCTGGGAGTCGCTAATGCTCAATGTCGGTGGCGGGAGGATTTTCGTCTGCTCCGACAGCAAGGCCGCACTCATGGCGCCGAGGTCGGTCCGCACTCGCTCCTTGTTGCTAAAGAAGTAGTGTAGAAGCTGGCTGATTGAACTGACGCCTTAGCCAGAGAAGGCTCCGCACGCGGATACTTAGGGCCTGATCCCGGTGTGGTGATCGCCCAGAGTGTTCGCGAAAGAGCTTTGGAGGCCTGGACGGAGGCTCGGGCCGAAGAAGTATGGCGGCTTCGGGGATGAGACAGACGAGGCTTACGATACATACATACATAGACCCGCGAAGAGTCTCGCCTTGGGGTTGTTGTGCCTACCTAGGAAGGAGTGCAGGGCCCTGGTAGGATTTTACACAGGGCACTGTAGGCTTAGACGGCACTTGACTCTGCTGAGAATTGCAGAGGAGGAGGACTGTAGATGGTGCATGGAGTACGATGAGACCACATACCATCTACTTCCGGAATGCTCTTTGTGTGGGCAAGATTCAGAATCTTTGGCGCGACGCCGATCGAGCCAGATTCAGTGCGTCGCGTCGTGTTAGAATGAGAGGCGGGCTTTCTTAAGGAAGACCGGCATCCTGGAGGTTCTCTAATGCAGGCTGGAAGCACAATGGGCCCAATTGTTGGCCTAAGTGCAAGGCCCACTAGGGGCCACCCCTTCTGTTACTCATATTGGTCTGAGGCAACGAAATGATCGAGTTAGCACATTGGCAAATTCTTTACATCATAGAGGAAATTGGTCTAGTGGATCCTTGATCCAAAAGCCAATATCGATTACTTACTGGTCGCGACCATCGTATAGGTGGAGTACTCATTTGAAAATGACAAGATATAAGATGGCAAATAAAGCGAATCCAACAAGCAGGTCAATCTTACAAAAATGTGTTAGAACATATGAAAAAAGAATTGATACTGAAGAAAAGCAGAACAGCACAGACGAGATGAAAAACTAAGCATCGTACTTTCAATCGCCATGCGCCATCACTAGTAGAGACTAAAGTTCAATTAAACTACAATTAATGAAGAAGACGATAACGCGGAGATGATACGTGAAAAGAAGACTGAGGCAAATAGAAAAACAAATTAATAACAAAGGCAGGAAAGATATTAGAGATTATAATGGGGCTAGGCAAATCTCATAGAATTGGCAAAAAACCGCGTTCGAAGACTTTCTTCTAAGGAAAATTAGTTGGGGGCAAGTAGGCAAACTCAATACACCAAACGAATTCAAAAAGAGTTATAGATTTCTATAAAAATGCATATATGCCTAGAAATATTTTGAACCAGAGAACCAAGAAGAAACAACCACTGCGATATTAAAACCTCGACGAGATACTAGAAATAATACAAGCATTGAAGAAAATGTTATAAAATAAATTATCGTTGATGAGAGTCTCTCCATAAGATACTTGCCAGACTTTTCTGCAAATGTTTGGTAAATGGCGACATCCTTGACGACTAGGACAAGACAATCATTATCCTATTACAGAAAAAGGGCAACGTGATAGAAAATTACTGGAGGATTGCCTTTTCACAAACCTTCAGCAGGACTGTAAGAGGCTGATTAAAAAACTGGACCTCTATCGTCACTGGATCGGATTTTGACACAAATGATGACTTACACACAATCAAACTCCTGATCAGAAAATCCGAATCAGAATGCTACAAAGGTATTCATTGACTACCAAAAAGCATTAGATTCGATTGAAATCTGGGCAGTGCTCGAGTGCTCAAAGCCTTCGGCGACTCTAAAGTTGAATCTCGATACTACACACTGGTCAAAACAATATATCCATATCTTCAACAAATAGTCAAGAACGCATATGCATTAAAGTACAACAGGGAAACGCAAATATTTGAAATAATATTAAAAACCCTTAACTGAAAAGGAAAATTATACATGTGGATGTAGAAAGTGCCAGCAGATCTGCAACGGGACAGAAATATAAATGATGAATCAGCTTTAGAGGATAAATGTTGCTTAAATAAAGTATTTAAGGCAAAAAACCATACTGGACAAGGAAGACTAAGCCAATCTCTATTTCTTGTAAATCTAAAATTTTTAACCTAGGCTTGTCAGTATTGTTGCTGACCTAATCCTCACCATGAGATCAGCTGAACGTTTTAGGGTGACATAGAAAGCAATGGATTGGTCTAGTCAGCAAAGACCAACAACTTTAAAAAGACCACTGAGAAGATCGTCCGACAGGTGGGCGGGCAGCTGATATCACTTGCATCATGGGAAATAATTGGATAGCAAAAACCCAGGAGCGCGAATTATGGAATGGATTGGGGGAGGCCTATGTCTAGCTGTGGAATATAATGATGATGAACTATAAATCTGTCGGTCTTCTGGAGTTGCTATCCTTTCAAATTTATGTAACAATTATGTAACCTAGTAAAGTGTCCATCATGTAATGCCCCCTGCTCCCATTGATATTTCTTCTGAAGGCAATTATTGGATTGGATGTGAAATAATTTTTCAGAGATGATGGAGTCAGGCATCAATTGTTATCTGACCCTTACCAAAAAAATTAATAGACAAAAGAGTAAAGGTAGACAATATCAACCACAGCGTCTCCCTTTTTTGAACTGCTCTGCATTCTTAGCTTTCTCATTTTGGGATTTGTCCAATACGTTTTTGTTAGCCTCAGTGGCATGTGATATTAATATATAACTCTCTATCCATCAACGTGATTGTTTAGCACTGGATGTTGTCGATACTATCATGGTGCGCTATTGTTTAGCAATCCATAGCCGTTGACAATATACATCAGGTAGATGGCGCATAGTTATTGACAATGATCAATTCATTGGTTTTCTCAAAGAGCAATTTATTCCTCATTGTGAAGGTGATATGAATAAGGATAGTATCGATCAAGAAGTGCTTTGTGTACTCACTGATCATTCTGATAAAAATCCTAGATATATGGGTTTCTCCTCAGAACTAGTCTTTTAAGGGGAGATATCCTTGGATGATGAGCATTGAACTAAGTCCTTACTGCGCAGTATAACAGTTGATTTTCATATTGAATCATATATATGAGTATCCGAATCAGAATTGGTTTTAAGTATAGTTTCTTAATCACTTCATCGAAGATTAAGGGAAATAAAGGCATCACTGGTCTTGTAATAGCGACGGCAGAGGAAGTTTAGAGTGCCTCTCGATAGTTCGAGATTTTTCATGCGTACCGATATGTTATTTAGGATGAAACAGTTGGTCAAAATAGTGAGGAGTTCTTTTCAACCTTATTTAGGTTTCAATATTTCCCTAATTTCTTCGATATTTAGGTAGGCGTAGCAAGACTGACTGACGGACGATGGACAAGAAAGTTCCTGAAGTGGAGACCATGCCAAGACGCCTTTAGAAGCAGAGGGCGCCCGCGGACGAAGTGGTCTGACGACCTTAAAAGGATTGTGAGTAACTGAATGAGTGCAGCATAGGATCGGATACGATAGAACACTCTAAGGGAAGCCTATGTTCAGCAGTGGAGTGGGCGCGGATGGGCTGATTGATGATGATGATGATGATGATGATGATGATGAAGGCAGGTCTGATACTGATATTTAACAAAATGCCTGATTAAAGCTTAACCAGATCTATCTAACGCTGTATACGTTAGAGATTTTGAGTTGAGAACATCCGCCGGTGGTGGAGGGACCAAAACGAAGTATCTATCCTTACTGTTGTGTTTAAAAGCAGGAAGTCTCGAGACTATCTATTTAGAGACTAAAAAGTCAGGACTATTGTGTCGGAGCGGTCTGCCCACGATGATCATTGTAATCAGGATTAGAGATATACGCTCTAATTACAGTCACTATTATGGTCTTATGGTTGCAATGTTGAATGCCAGACAACTTTGCTCACACGATTAATCCTACCCTTCTTTTTCTTATAGAGGCTACATTTGGTCATATCTATCTACTGCTTCAGGATTTGTTTCTTAATATATAATAACATCGAAATTGTCTAGTCCTGGTGCCATTTTTTTACAATAAGGTTGCAATTGCGATGATACCCACATATCTAGTGTATGCCTTTTGACCCGATGTCTGCGACTGTTGCCAAAATCAACAACGAAAATTATTGTTAAGATCGTTTGAATATCCGACAACGTTAACTGAGGTCATCATCATGCCAGACACTCACTTAGGAGTCCCACTCTCGAATGTCGCAGAGTGTTTTTTTTTAATTTTGTTTTATTTGAGTTAGAGCTAGGTGCTATAAAACATTGGAAGTTTTGGGTATAGATAATAGAGAAATAACCTACTTACATAAATTTGCTATTAAAATGTGTTCAATATAGTTAATTGTTTAATAAGCCCTAGGTAAAGTTGCTGTAAGATAATAATAATGTTAAAGTAATCTAACACAGTACACTAGTAAGTATAGCTTTGTAAGTATTAACATTGGTATTGTTATAAGAGCAGTTGTAAATAAGTATTGTCTAACTAAGTATGTAAAATAGCTATTTGAAAAATGTATGGACTAAGGACTAAGAAAAAGTAGTATGTATGAAAAAGTACCTTTATAGACATCGGGAAATTCCAATATTAGTGAATTTTTACCAACAACTAACAAGAAATTATAAGACAAATGTGAAACCAAGATTTCAAAATTTGTACATGTATGCTTTGGAGCCAAGCAATGCAATTACGTTAATTTTTAAAGCTATGAATTCCGAAAAGGTTCACTGGATTTGAAGGGAAGTAGTTTTTAAGCTGATGTCAAAAGTTGCAAAATAATGTTTT
>MU190571.1:41933-52239 GCA_016904865.1 Pissodes strobi
GGGAAGTAGTTTTTAAGCTGATGTCAAAAGTTGCAAAATAATGTTTTCTTTTTATTAAAACCTCATTTATAGATTTCTTAAATAATTTAACACCTAAAAATAGTTTTGTAGTTGCCAAATTTTTACAAAAGTATGTTTTGCCAAATAAACCACAATTTCTCTGAGGAGCAAAGCATTTCTGATAGTCAATTTATTTGAATTTGCCACATTTATCTATTGGTCATATGGCATATAGGAACCATCATTTTATTCCCAAAGAATTACCTCAATTAATTGCATGAATAAAAAAAGCATTAAAGAGCATACCAAAAGCAACACAAAGAAATCACGAAAAAGTTTTGGGCATGTCAGGGCGGTCTTCAAAATAGAACCATCGAAATGTCGACAGCTAAGCAATAATTTTCCTATACATGTTTAAGATAATACTGAAATTTGAGGCAGAGCAGTAGCTCGAGAAATATAATATAAAAAAGTAGCTTAGATAGATCGGCTAACGTATTTTCTTTTTTAATTACTTTACGGAGTACCAAAGATTGGTCTTCGGTTTTGATAAGCAACTACACGAAATACTAATACCTATCCAAGGGGGAAGCTTCAAAATTTTTCAAAGCCACCTCGTATATTGAAATTTTTACTAGCTATTCGAGAAATGTGAGACTTGAGAAGATATTTCCCACTCCTACCTCCTAAGCTACCTCCTTTTCCTAAGTGAATGTGTTCCTCACTACCTACGCCCGTATGTTCCATCTAACATTTACATTTTCTGTCAGCCTTTCATCCATGTGGGTTGTGACAGTTTTAAGCCACAGTAGCTAAAAATTTATTTTTGGTTTTGAGAATTAAGGCGACGAAATGTTTTTCGACAACTCCACTTATATTCAAATTTTTTACTCACTGTTTGAGAAAAGCAAGTCGTTAGTGCACCACTTGAGATGTTTCCCACTTCTACTACCTAAGAAACCTCCTTCTTTTTTTTTGGACACACCCACTACCTAGGCGCGCAACTGTCATTTTGACATTTACGTCATCTGTCAGGCTTTCAACCACCTGGGCTGTGACAGTTTTAAGGCATAAGAGCTCAAAATTAAATTTTGGTTTTGAAAATTAAGGGGACGAAATATTTTTCGACAAATCCATGTATTTTAATGTTTTTATTTGTTTGAGAAGAGCGAGACGTGAGTGTCCTACTTAAGACGTTTCCCACTTCTACTCCCTATGTATCCTTCTTTTCCTTGGATACACCCACAACCTACGGGAGCATATTTCTTTTAATATTTATGTCATCTGTAAGATGTTTCCCACTTCTACTCCCTAAGTAACCTCCTTTCTCTTGAACACACCCACTATCTACATGCGCGTCTATCATCTGACATTTACGTTATCTGTTAGACTTTCAACCACGTGGGCTATGATAGTTTTAAGCCACAGTAGCTCAAAAATAATTTTTTGAAAATTAAGGCGACGAAATATTTTTCAACAATTATATGTATTCTCAATTTTTTCTAATTGTTTGAGAAAAGCGGAACGTGCGTATCCTACTTAAGATGCTTCCCACTTCTACTCCCGATGCATCCTTCTTCTTTTCCTTGGACCCACCCACTACTTACGGGAGCCTATGTCTTTTGATATTTATGTCATCTGTAAGATGTTTCCTACTTCCTGAGTAACGTCCTTCTTTTCCTTGGACACACCCATTATCCACGCGCGTATCTGCCATCTGACATTTACGTCATCTGTCAGGCTTCAACCACCTGAGCTGTGACAGTTTTAAGCCAGAGTAGCTCAAAATTAATTTTTGGTTTTGAAAATTAAGGCGACGAAATATTTTTTGACAATTCCATGTATTTCCAATTTTTTCCTAATTGTTTGAGAAACGCAATACGTGCGTGTTATACTTAAGATGTTTCCCGCTTCTACTCCCTATGTATCCTTCTCCTTTTCCCTGGACACACCCACTACCTACGGGCACATATGCAATCTGATATTTATGTCATCTGCGAGAAGTTCCCCACCTCTACTCCCTAAGTAACCTCCTTCTTTTCCTTGGGCACACCCACTATCTACGCGCGCATCTGCCACATGACATTTACGTCATCTGTCAGTCTTTAAACCACGTGGGCTATGACAGTTTTAAGTCACAGTAGCTCAAAGTTAATATTGAGTTTTGAAAATTAAGGTGACCAAATGTTTTTCAAATTATTCAAATTTTTATTAGCTGTTTGAGAAAAGTGAGACTTGAGAAGGTATTGTGGAATGTGAGAGGTTTCCCTCGAAGCTTTTCCCTCTTTTCATGCGCCTCGCGTCCTTCCATATTTTTAAATTATAGTGGCCCAAATTTAACGTTTGCTTTTACAAATTAAAGTATAGAAATACGAGCATCAAGGATGAAGGTTTTATCTTTTTGACACTACCTTGTGGAAATATACATTTTCCTGGCTATTTGAGGAAATGGAGTTGTGAGACGTGAGTAAGTACTTGGAAGATTCTCCACTCCGGCTACCTCCTCTTCTTTTTATTTGCTATGACAACCTTGGCGCCTCCGCCCCTTTTTTCTTCCCACATGCCCCGCCTACTGTAGTAATAGCAAAAGTGATATGAAAAATCAGGAAAACCTTTTGGGCATGTTAGGGCGGTCTTAAAAATAGAACAATGGAAATATCCAAGTTTTTTTTTTTGGCAAAGTGGGGCTTGTATAATAATATACAAGGTGTCTCAAGGATTTGGGGAAGAGCAGTTACAAGAACCATAATGGAAAAAAGTAGTTCAGATACTTTGGCTCTAGGGATTAGCTATACCATATGAGTTCCAAATAATCTTTGATTTTGAAAATCAAATCGACGAAATACGAGTATCAATGAGCAAGGGTGAGTATTTTTCGAATCCACCTCGTATATTGAAGTTATAACTAGCTGTTTGAGAAAAGCGAGACGTAGGTATAGTGGCACTTGAAATATTTCCCGCTCTTACTTCGTAAGCCACCTTCTTTTCTAGAACATTTGACATTTACGACATCTCTCAGTCTTTCAACCACGTGGGCTATGACAGTTGTGATGAAAACCACCACTTATGTTCAAATTGTTACTAGACGTGTGAGGAAAGCGAAATTTGAATTCTGCCTGTGAGCACACCTTTCAGCTTTTTGACCACATGAGCTTTATAATTTTTAAGTTACACTGGTCCAAAGTTAATGTTTGGTTTTATAAATTAAGGCGTATATATTTGAGTACCAAGAAAGAAGGGTTAATATTTTTTGGCATCACCTCGCGATTTGAGGAAAGCAGCTTGTGAATAGGTGTTGAAATACTTGGAAGATTTCCCACTCCTACTACTTTAACCTCTTGTCCTTTTTATATGTCACAACAGCCTTCACTCACATCTGCCATATGTCACTTACATCATGGGTCAATATCTCAATCACAGGTGTTATGACATGTTTATTGTTTAAGCCACTGTGGCCCAGAGTTAATATTTGGTTTTTAAAATAAAGTGATGAAGAAGGTTGAATATTTTTTGACACAACTTGATATATTGAAGTTTTTACCAGTTGTTTGAAAGGGAGACATGAGTATGTTTGACGGCATTACTCTTAATATTTAAGCCCCTTCGCTCCTCGTACTTTTCACACGCCCCGCCTACTGCATACTCGCGCATCTGTCATCTGTCATCAGTCATTTACGTCATCTGTCAGTTTCAACGTTAGTTGCATCTGTCCGGTTGGTGGCATGATCTGCCACATAGCTTTCACATTTATATTTATATGTGAGATGATCTTTAAAAAAATTACTCTAAGGCATTATTGAGTTAAAAAATTCGTTCAGGCCTCCCAAGTTTTAATCTTGAAATCCCTGAAGTACCTACACGGCTTCAGACGGTTTTGATACATTTATGTCGAACTTGTATAAAGCTATATTAAATCTGCTTTAAGCTGTATACGGACTAATCTAAAGTAACCCAAACTCACGGCGATTAAAGTATTAATTTTGACTTACCTATGATGAAAATTAAAAAAAGTAGGAGATATTTTGGTTGCATTCTGGTTAGCTACGTTTAAAGTATGTTTATGCCAAAAAATCATTCTTAATTTATATTATTTCAACAACGACTGAAAAACTGCTTAGGATTTGTTATACAAAATGAGATAATAATTATATAATCGATTTTAGGGGAGATAATAGATGTTTTATGCTATAATTTTTTAAATTCGATGCTCAATAATTGTTCTGGTGATAAGACATATTATATGAATGACCGATGAAAATCCCCGTAGCTTCCCTATATGACATTTTTCCCGTTTTTAAAAATAAAAATGTTCACTTTTATTTGGGGATCCCTCTACATGTTAGATTTATTCATATTTTATTTTTAGGTCAGTACGTTTAACAACCAACTTAAAAAAAATAATAAATACATTAAATTGACCTTACTAAAAGCTGTAAAATATGATTCACTAAGTTAAAAGGCTTTTTGATGCCACTTTTATGGCATTTTTCTTTGCGCTGACTTGTACTGAATTTTTATCGTAATGTATTTTCTAAAATGTTACAAATTCCCGGAAATATAACAATTCGATTTTTTCAAAAAAAAAGTTGGCTCCGAAAATTTTTTGTTGTGGTGACTTGTGCCGCTTTTCTTTTTTTTTTGTTTATTTGCAAAAAAGTGTATAACAATTAAAAAAAACATCCTATTTCATTAAAAACTATAGTACTGCATCGGATGTCATTTGTGCTTAGTTGGGCCCTAAGTTGTTACTGTCATTTGTCACAATTACCAAAATGTTAATTTTTCAAGCCAAAACCACCGAAAACTAACCCAAATTAACCACAGAGGTGAATTAATTTATTCAACAGACTTTTTTACATTAATTTGGATAGTTTCGGTTAGTTTGGATTAGGGCAACGTATAAAATGTAGGTACCGCCCTTGTTTGGGTTAATAAGAATAAATGTGCAACAATTAGCAACCTTACATCAAGACCTGAGTCGCCTGCCAAAAAATATCATTACTTTCACGTTTGATCTGGGCGTGTTTTTAATGAAATTTAAATATATATTTTTAATTGTTTTACACTTTTTTTTTGCAAATAAATAAAAAAAATAATAGTAGCACAAACGGAGGACAACTCAGCACAACAAAAATTATGGGGAGCTTTTCTTTGATAAAACGAGTTCATATATCTCCGAGAAATTTCGACATTTTTGAAAACAAATGTGCGGCACAAACCTAGCACAAGTCAGGCCAATTTTTTTTTTCAAAAATCAAAAATGGCGGGGCTAACTTTATTGACATTGATTTTTTAAATAATTTGCATGCTTATTGTGACATTTATATTGATTAATGGTTTTAAGAATAAAATTGGCAACTTAAAAAACAACATTATCAATAAGTGATTCTACGCTTTTATTTTGAACAGCTTCATATTATATACTATAAAAATACTTCAACCAGACTTTATGATCGGTAGTAACGTTGCCGCTTATGTTTAAAAGAATTAAAGCTAAGTTATAAGTCGATTTTTTCAAATCAATAAAAACACTGTAATAATGTGCTATACATATTTACTGTGATATTCTGCTTATTAAAAGTTTAAAATTTAGTTTTCATCTTCAGAACTTAATGTTTCTAATAAACGACTCCTTGCTTTTTATTATGGGCAATTATGTTCATATTTCTATATCTACACTTATAATATACGGATGATTAATAATATGCAGTATTATATACCTACTAACCTCCTGCAGCATTTATATCTAATATGTATAGAAAGTAATACTTGGTTTCACAATTTGTGCCTGATGAAAAATATGTACTGTGCTTTTTTATCTAACTAATTGGTGCTGGCATGCTGGAAGTAAAAAACTGGTATAAACCAACTTGTTTTAGAAGTTCATGTATATATATGGAAATTATACAAAAAATAGGTGAGCTTCAATGTTTAATAAAATTTAAAGCGGAAAAATTTGATTCTTACATTAAGCTGGTGTTTATTTTAATGTATTTTTTTTAAACCGTTATTATTCCTCGCTTAATTTTAGAGGCTTTGCTTGATGCTTCACTCTTATTCATTGCCAAGGCATTATTTCTTAGGAAAAATGTCGGAAACAAAAAAGATAACGTTTTTTTCTTAAAGGCAAATACAACTTCCTTGCAGCTTTACACATGCTAGTAGCGGTATTAGTGGGGATTTTTGCTTATAATCAGTTTTGACCACCATCAATAACATATTTATAAAAAATATGAGCGCCACTGGTAAAATTATTTTTTTAATACATTTTTCTAATCTACAGTTTATTCTGATCATGCAATGTTTAGAAGTTATTTAGCAGAACCCCAAAACATACAATTTTAGAATGCTGGGAAAGCGTAATGCGAGCTTGGATATTATGCCAAATATCTTTTACACAGTGCAATATTTTTATTCAGGATAAACGAGGAATTAAAAAAATTACCAAAAAACAATTTTACCGTTCGTCTATAAAAATATTATTTATGTTGGTCTCTCGCACATCACTGGTGGAATTAAAATTATTATATTAAACATAAAAATGCCTACTTATACGATATTAACATTTTGGAGTTTTTTTTAGATTTGGTTCAGACTCTAGGTCGTTTGTTTTCTTCGTTTAAAATTTTCAATGTCGGAATGCAGGGAAATATAGTGGTGTAGGCAGTCGAACGGCAACCCACCCCCATTCCTATTTGATTAATTATCAGAGTTAATATAATAGAATTTTCCATTACCTCAATGAGAGACATATGTTTGCCCATTTAGGGCAAGTGTCCTCTTGTTTTTTTAAAGGTCGTGAGTCAAAATTTTTGTAAATATTTAAATTTTATTAAACACAATTTAAAACACCTGAAAACTCACCTTGGTTTGAAAATTAACAAGTAAACTGTTCGAAAAACAATGAACCAGCCAGAGATGCAAATGCCAACAAAAAGAGGGACATGCAGATAAAATTGTCGTAACAAGATATAAACAAGATCGTGTGAGCAAGTCATAATAAGGGATGTATTCGGAACTACTTTATTTTGTATCCAAAATATTTTAATTCGTGATTGAGTTGACTGGTGTAGTGGTACCTAGGTTGCTAAGATTAGAATTTAAGGCTAATATTTTGTTGACTTTTTTTTGAATATAAATATTGTCCTGAATTGAAGATTTTTCATATTTACGTGTGGCGAAATTGCTGCAACTTTGCCTGCGATCGCGAAATATCTATAGATTAATTCACTATATTATTTGGAGATTTCCAAATATACTAAAATGTTTTCGTATACCTCGTAAACCGCTATTTTATTGGTGTAATTCCCAAGCTTAATGTTGCATGTTATTGAATGAAATTTAGTTAATTTTAAATACTATTCTTGAAATACAGAGTGTTCAAATATATAATTTTATGTCACACAGCGATAAAAGATATTTCATTAATGGCGCTCTTCAATAGTTTGATATTCTTCCTAATAGGGCAAAAAAGGCATGAAACAACGAAATATATACAAAACGGAAAATTTCCGGAACTTTGCCGCATATAAAGAAAATTGAAATTGAAAACTAAAAGTTGATAAAATAAATTCCATATATCCATTTAATTAAAAAATTTAAGAAAATTGAGGTCATTGCCATTTAACAAAGTTTATAGCAAATTGACCAAAGTTAAATTTTTATTGGCTCGAAAGTGTTCTAAGGTAAAATATATTGATCCTCGCATGATGCAAGTTCGTAATATAGCTATTAATAATCTATAATCTGAATTTTCAGAATAAATGTCCCAAATAATTGAAAATTGTCACCCGGTAATTAATTACTAGCTAAGAAGTGGTAGGTACTTAAAATTTATCGCTACCTTGAAGCTTGCGCTTTCGTTCAAATTAAAAATTTATATTGATATAATTTTCAGGAAAATATTCGCTTTTGCTATATTTATTGGTTTAATAAGATAAGTTTATTTTATAGAAATTACGTATCATAACATGTGGACATGTTCAATTTAGACACATAAATCCGGTAGATAAATCTAATCTAACAATTCATTTCACAATTCTGCACGGATTAGATTTATCGCTTCAATGTATATATCCAAAATTATCATAAGTAGATTAGCCTATATATTCTGGTGCGTAATTTCTTAATATAAATACTCCAGATAAATATTTGCACCTCGATTTCCAGCATTTAAAATAAAACTCTGGAAAAACGCTCGCACTCACCGATTATTGATTTCAGGGAAACAATTTTTGTTGTATTTTCAACCTCTAAGCAGAGGTGACAATTACTCCCAACAGGCTCGCCCAGTGATTAAATTTAAAGGTATTTTTTACCATGATTATAACTGCCTCGTCGATATGACAGCTTGTCAAACTCTGTGAGAAAAGACGTTAAAGAAGTTTCTAGTTAATAATTAATTAATTACAAGAGCTACAGGCATCAAAACGAGGGGAAGACCTTTAAAAATGAGATATCACTGCATCATTTTGGCGTAGGTGAGTTTCACCTGTAAAATTGGAAAAAGTAGGTTTCATTATTTGCAATTTCGTTTTTTAAAAAAGGTAAATATGAAAAGTCTTTCTTCACTTACTTTTCTGATCAGTTTATTAAATGCTGGCAATGACAGGCATGCTATAAAATAAATTTTGTCCAAAGCGTATCATACGTTTCGTAAAATTTCGGGTGCATCTTGGTGGCATTCATGAATTATCCGATTTTGCAAATCATCCAATGATATATTTTAGGCTTGAGATGACCCCATAGAAAAAAGTCTATTGGGGCCAAATCAGTTGACCTTGGTGGCCACTCAATAGGACCCGTTTTCCAATTCAGTTTTGCCGAAAGTTTTCTTTAAACTGACGCTACGATTGGGAGAAATGAGAAGGGGCAACGTCATGCTGAAAAATTATGGATTCACGGTCTTCAATTTCTAATATTTGTACTAATGCCAGACACATTATTTGGCCATCGAGATTTCCAAGAAAAAATAGGTCCGATTCGGTGATCTCTATAAATACCTGCACAAATATTTAATTTTGGAGATGTTGCATATGTGCAGGGTGGCTCGAATTCGAGTCTATGGATCTCAAAAACCGTAAGAGGTACAGTGTCGGGCAAATTAGGGCAAAATTGCGCATTTAGGTGCCTAATAATATGCTGTTTAGAAAGTTTTAAAATGCCGACTATTTCCGGAGATATCCGGAAAAAACCGGAATTTTCAAAAATCGTTTAATTTTTTTCCTGGGCCTATTTAAAAACGGATTTTAAATTGAATTGCACTTTTGCGTTGCGACTTTTTCCGATCTATCCAATGGCAGTATTGAGTTTGGAATCCGACGTTTTTATTAAATACGAAGTTTAATTCTTTTTATCGTTTTTCAGATGATATTGGCGTTATTAATATGAATATGTATTTTAATTTTTTTTAAATTCTTTTTTATTTCTTTTATTCGTTCTTTTTTAATTATTTATTTTGCTTTGGCGTTATTTTGAATAGTTTAGGGTAATTATATTTAATTAAAGTTCGTATTTAAAGTTGATGACCCCTTGAAAACGAAACGTCTGGTTCCAAACCCCTCATCAACTTTTTCTTTTAAAATACGATTTTTAATTAAATTTAATTGCCCTAAACTATTCAAAAATAAGCTAAAGCAAAATAAATTATTTAAAAAAAATTGGAAAAATTAAAAATACTCTGATATATTAATAAACCCAATATCATATGAAAAACGATAAAAAAATTATAGTTCGCATTTAAAAAAAGAAAGTTGATGATGACCCCTTGATGACGAAACGTCAGATTCCAAACTTATTACCACCATTGGATAGATCGGCAAAAGCGGCAATGCGTAAGTGCAATTGAATTTGAAATCCGTTTTCAAATAAGCCCAGGAGGAAAATAAAACCATTTTTTTAAATTTCGGGTTTTTCCGAATAATTCAGGAAATACTTGAGCCACCCTGTACCCTGTACAGGTTGATTCAGATATGGAAATATCTTCATTATTTAGGAAGTTTGAAAAAACATTTCGAAACAAATTTGCCTTGAACTGATTAATTTAAGAAAAAAAAAAGAAGAATTGCTTAAATAGCGATCTGATAAGATTAGAGTTGATATTTAGGCAAACACTTTCTTAAATTGACTCGTTTACTATTCGAATTCTTTTTTCATTATGGAAATATTTTAGGGTCATAAAGTCCTCAATGAGATCTTAGATTTTGGAGAGTTGTCGTTTCACCCGCTAGGGAGTTGGCTTGGTAGATAAAAAAAGGGTCCGAGCGTTCTTTCATATTTTCATTTCAATATTGAATATCGAGGCGCA
>MU190571.1:62239-78736 GCA_016904865.1 Pissodes strobi
AGAGTTTTTGGCCAATATTTTTGGAGATATTTGTCGTAGGTCAAATCTGTTGCCATATTCTTATTCCTTGGTCCATTTTAGACCAATTTTCTGCCACTTAGTACAAAAAACCTCTGCGTAATCGAAAATACCCAAATTCAAGTAAAATATGTGAAAAAAAAACGAAAAATGACTACAGTTTAGCCAATGAATATTTTGGCTTTTGACTACCCTCTAGGTGGGTAACATGCCCACAAAAAAAATCAGCCAAATCGGAGGGGGTCGATACCAAATGTGGCTCGTCTTAAACAATTTTGCTCCAAAGCATCGGGGGGCCGACGCGACGCTTGCTAAGGCCCTTGGTAAGCACGTATCAACGAGCATTCCCAGTAAAACGAAATCATACAATGAGAAGTTTGAACTTAATATGAAATCTGGAATATAAATTGTAGGGTTTACCTTGTTGATGATTCAAAACAATATATTCAAATTGGGAACCAAAATCTGATGTAAAAAGGCTCGCGGCAGCCTACACAGTTTACCTTTGGTCTCCAGTCCAAACTGCCGAAAGGGAATCGTCCCCCTGGAAAACCAAAGCTCTCACCTTACCTACCGACAGGGAAACGCCCTCAAACTAAACATAAGACAAAGTATTGGAAGTGATTGGTCCATAACGCCTTTCTGGCTGTTTTTATTAATTTTTCGAGAAGCAACCACTGGTTTCTATGAAACATGCATCCCTAGATGCTCTTGTAATACTCACCTTATACTCAACTTGAAGCCAATAAACGCAACAACATGTTTTTTAACTTCTTAATTGTTTCTATCCATCCCTCCCAACTATACCTATCCGAGTTACGTAACCCTCTTCCACGAATCGACAGTATCTAGCAAGGTTTCCTATGGTAAGTGAAGAAAGAGCAGTCGATACGTGACAATATTTTAAAATATTTATTAAAATGGTTTCAGAATGTGCTCCAACAACCCTTATATTTGATTAAACTAGTATCTTTGGCTGGTATAACCAGAGTTTATTTGCCTTTCAGTTTCAGATCAAAAGCAGTACTGAAAATAAGAGAAACATTAGATTTCCAGTTTCCAATCATACACTTTTCATAGTATAAGACTACTCTCGCTGCAGATTTTTAAATATCACAGGTGTTTTAATTTAAATAGCTAAATGTAACTGTTTTGGAATATTGTTCAATATCCAGTTTCTTTTTCAATTTGAGCAAAGTTCTTTCGTCTGTAGAAGAATTTTGGAGTGAGTATTCTTAAAAGGCGTAAAAATGTAAGAAGGTGCCACTTGTGGAAGTATTGTGCATCATATTAATTTGTTTATTACTTATATTGGTCCGAACTGGGTGTAAGAAGTGGATGGATGATTGTCACACTATTATTTTTTACTCCTATTTTTACCCTATGCTATTAGTAGACTAGATTATTTTCGTTGATGGGCAAGTAATTTCCATTTAGATTGTCTTTTAATTATTCATGCCAAATATAGTATTATTTACATAAATATTACATTAATAACCATAAGTTTTTGACCATAGTCTCAAAAGACTAAATTTATGGATATCTTTCGTTCATTTATGTCATATATCGAGAAGTGAAGACAAAAGACGGTCAATTGCAACTTGTATAGAAAATTTTGTTCAGTTTCAGAACAATCTTCCATAAGTCAGTACCGTGGTCAGTACTGATTTAACGAAAAGCGCAAGTGAATTTAGCGATATGAAGAGCATCCAGTATAGAATTATGATATTTAAATATTCTTACTGCTCGTGCTTATATCGTTACGATATTTAATGTTTTCTATATCTTCACTAAATATTTGGTTCAGCACCAAATACATGAAACTTTTACCATCAACGAATACAACCATAATCTCATCAAAGAGAAACAGAAAACATATAATTCTACTCCAGAACAAGAGAAAAAAAAATAAAATGATATCACCTGGCCTCCTTCACCTTCCACGCTCTGCAACTCGCGCCATTCCTCAATGGTTTGCGCCAAATCGATCTGACATAGGGGCACCTTAACCTCGCCGATCTGGTCGTGTTTGGAGAAGCGATCGAAGTCGAAGATGGCAAACACCAAAGTCTTGTTCATGGCATCGGCATAGGGTATGCCCTGTGGATATTAATAAGTTACTTAGTTGACATTTGTATTTTTGAAACACCAAATATTTATTGTATGTAGACAGTTTTTTTCAATATATGACGAGCTCGGTGTATTTGTCTATATGTGAGGCATATTTGCAACCAGTAATATAAATACACGATACTTGTTGCCCGCATCATCAACTTTCTCTTCTAATTTGTACTTGACACATTGATTTTAGGAAAAATTGGGTCAGATGGTAGACGAAGTACACCAACTATGTCGAAATTTTTCTTCCAATTACCACCAACCCGCTTCTATCATCCATTCAAGTACAGTACTTGCCAGGTCGTCCAAAATGAATATGAATAATTCAGACCAACCCCTCTATCGGAATCACCAACTGGTATTAGCTAGTAACTTACTTATCTATTTAAAAATATTGATATGATGCCAGGAGCAGACAAATCTCGTTAGGTTGTTCCAAGTTGGTAAAAACGAAAAATAGTAAATATTTTAATGTAATTGTCTAAAATAGGTTAACACCAAACTTATTTTCTGTTATTATTAAACACCTTATTATACTAATTAACCAGTAGGCGCTACATGGTAGCCAAGTCACACTTGGTCATCTAAAGCGTCGTCAACTGCTTCTGTCATCAGTTCCAGCAATAATTTACTTCTATAAGAAAAATCGTGCGAAATAGTCGTCATATGACGGCATTTCTATGCTATTTCAGGCCAACGCCAATTGTTCACAGAAATTCGGACCAGGTTATCGACAGACCAAGCAAGGCAGTCTAAAATTGATACCGATTATTGAAGTCGACACTAATTTCTGTCAGTAACATCCTCGTGCTACTATTACGAGTACCTCCGTTGTCCACCCAAGTCCAGTTGTTCAAAAACCATTTGAACACGCTTTCAAATCTAACGATTGAATTTTGTACGATTTTAACATTCCACGCCACTGTGCTCACATTCCAAGAAACCTGAAAAACCTCGGCGTTTACCTACTGCATCAACCAGTTTAGAAAGCTAAAAGCAAAGCTGCCTCGAAAGGCATCTGACCAATCACAGCGCTTTCTACAGAAAAGGCGCTGTACCCCGGCGTACAGTGACTTTATACAAGACAGTGGCGACAAGCAGCAATTTAGCTCCGCCCATCCGCCATTAGGAGGCAAAATTATGGCGGGTTTGTATTATTAGCATAGGATATTCAGATATTTTCTTTCAAATTAATTATTTTCCAGACATCTACCTATAAAATATGATATTAAAACAATAAATAGTTTAAAAAATCCAAGCCCTAGTTTATATACCAAAGTTATACAGATCATTTTAATTTAATTTGATCACTATTCCATAGAAAATAAACAAACTGACTAGGTATAACTCACTGAAATAAACCTAAAAAATTTAAAGGTTCTGGATTCGTAATTGCAGCCAATATAATGAGCAAACCTTAATAACCACAGGTTTCAGACCAATAATTATTATTCAAATTAACCAATTTATTATTTATTACACTTATCATAACACATTATGTTAATATAGAGGTGCTTACAGCTACAAGTTTTTTATAAAGTATAACCAGCAACAGTCTTACTTGTAAGCTTATCAATATTCTTTGTTTTCCTTGAATACGTTTTTACTTTAAACAAAGCAAATGTTTTTACAATCATTTCCTTTAGTTTATGACAAATAGGAATATCTATATCTAAAATGATCACTAGAAACAAAAAAAAATACGCCTATATTTTGACCTATTAGAATTGGGATGTAAAATAAATAAAATACATATTACAGAAAAGAAAGAATTTCCTTTAACATCTTGATGTTTACAAACTTCTATAGAGGTGTTTTTGATGCTACACTACGTAAACAAATATCATAAGTTTTTGATGTTCGTTTAATACTTTGCATTAAATATTCCGCAATATTGTATAATGAATTCATGTAACTGTAATTAAGCTTAAGCCCAGAAAAACTAATGTTTTTGGGTATCGACGCTCCGCTATATCTTCCATCACTCTTTAACACACAGACACTAAAGTTTTATGTTGTTATGAAACTCCTTAAATGTTTTTAACCACACTATATTTACAACAAACTAAAGTTTCACCAATAATTACGTTGTTCTAAGGCAAAAAGGGACAACCAAGATACGAAAGAACACGTTAATACGAGGTAAGCAAAGAGAATTTTGCTTCGTCCGCCATGAGGAGGCAAAACTAGCCCGGCCAATAAAAATCGATACATCGATTGTCGCCACTCTCTTGTATAAAGTCACTGTACCCCGGCGATATCACTAGGGCCATCTGTTGTAACCACGTTTACTGATCTGAACCCGGCTGCGTAACCTACGCCGAGTCGGCTAATCACTGAACTTCCACGGCGAAGACTGACGTAGGTAATCAAGTTAGTGCCTCTAAATTTTCGATCTTTAATAATCGAATTTATAAAACCTAGTCAGCGTATTTCGACCAGATCTGTGTTAAAACACATAAGTTTATGTTAGACAATCACTGATGTTAAGTTTCATATAACTTCTCTGTAGTTACATCATTTGCCTTTTTTCTAGTTCCGCATTGATGCATCTTCTCCCGCCAGAAAGGAGTCAACTCCTTCGAGTTGATCCAGTTCCCACGTTCTATTCTAGAATTCAGTTAAGAAGTCGAGTCTTGAATCCCAACCTAACAGCACGCACTAAGGGCGCTCTACCCGCCGGCATGGCGCCACGCCGCCATGCCGGGCAAGTTTTCACGTTTTGAGACCTCCTAATCTCTCTAGTTCTTTACTCAAGTGACATTGTGATATCCAGCCATAGTCATCGTTATCTCAAGCCTACAAGAAAAGGTATTTATCGGCACCCTGTCTGCCATTATCCTCAATCTCAGTATGACGCTGTACCATCGCTGTACTGTATTGGTCTTGTCCATGGGAGTTCTACAATCGAGTCTAGTCTCGAACCACAAGTAATCGAGTCTTGCCTCGAAACCCAAGTAAGTAAACACACACGTTTACATTCACATTCTCTCAAACGCGATACCATCGCTGTACTAGCGTTCTTATTGGTCTTGTCCATGGGTTCTCAATATTAATCGAGTCTCGTCTCGAATCTCAAGTAAGTAAACTCACACGCTTACAATCACATTCTCTCAAATGCGGTACCATCGCTGTGCTAGCGTTCCCATTGGTCATGTCCATGGGTGTTCACGTTCTACATGCTTTATCAATGTATAACTCTGGTTTGTTATACTCTGGCCTTATTCTCATATAAGGACTACCTAGCACTTGTCTGCCAGTATTCTCAAGATCTCACCAATGCTATATCCCCAAAGCGGATTTCAGCTTACCTATGCTACCTGCATAGCATGTTTTGTAATCATTTTTGCGCGTATAAAAACCGCATTCACAAGGGCATCCATGTTATGCTATTATGCAGTAATTGCATACCATCTCAACCTACAACATTCAAGTCATTCTTATTTGCAAGAAATTGAAGTTCATTGTATATAGAAGCTACAACAGAGTTAGTAAGTGTTAAAGTGACTTTTCCTGTGCTGGAAGATAAACTGCTGAACGATGCTCGTCAGTTGGTGAATATTGTGTACATGGTAGCTTATAGGTGGAGATTAAGGTAATATTTATCCTGTTATTATTGCTTGTATATTGCTGTATTTCATCTCAAAATTATCTCAGCTAACCGAGCTCACACTGGGCTGTTCCGCAGGAACTTTAATGAGCATTTAACTGCACTTAGCTGCCAGATAGTGTTCATAATTATATACTTGTTTAGATTTACAACTGTTTATGCAATGCTTTAGCTTTTAAGATATTATTATTGTCATATTCTTCAAGGTCGATACTTTGCCTCGACTGTTATTGGTCATATCGTAGCACTGACTACGTACACTGTTTTAATGTTTATATTTTGTTTATTTATGAGCTTCCAGTTATTTTCATGTAAAATAACTTATTAAAATATTCATATAATGCTAAAGGTCTTTGTTTTATTTACAAGGTCACTTTAGAACTACTCGCCCCTATGGTTAATGATAGTGCCTACGAGCACATCTATGTTTCTTTAGAAAATCGACCAAGATCGAATCTGAAATACCGGTCTCGCTGGGGTCCACCCTGAGGCCAGGCGTGTAGATAATCCATAAAACCGTACCTATTTTCTGTTATTATCAACAACCTTATTATACTAATTAATCAGCAGGAGCTCTATGGTATATAAGGAAAATCATGCGAAGTAGTAGTAATATGACGGCAATTGCATTGCTATGGTATTTCAGGCCAACGCTACTTGCTCACGGAAATTCGTACTATGTTGTCAGCAGAGCAAGCCAGAGCGGCCTGTCCAAAATTGATATCGATAATTCAAGTCGACACTACTTTCTATCAGTAACAACCACGTGATTCTGTTACAAGTACCCCTGTCGTCTACCCAAGCCCGGCCTCGCCGGAGTCCATCTTGAGGGCAGGAGTGGAGATCTGTTAAGTTAATCATCAACTTAAAAAAATCGTACCGACCACGACCAAGATCGTCCAAAAACCTGATAATTAAGGTCATCACTGCTTTCTGCCAGTAAGATTTTTGTGCTTCTATTATGAGTAACATAAAGAATTTAAAAGAAATCGTACCGACCACAGCCAAGGTCATCCAAAAACTTGCTAATTAAGGTCAATGCTACTTTCTGCCAGTAACATCATCGTGTTCCCCATTTTGTCCACCCAAGCCCGGCCTCACCGGAGTCCTCTTTGAGGCCAGGCGTGTAGGTTTCTTAAGTTATTCATCAATTTAAAATAAATTGTATCGACCACGGGCAATGCTCTTAAGTTACTCATTAATTTAAAATAAACGGAACCGACCACGGCTAAGGTCGTCTAAAATCTGATAATTAAGGTCAATGCTACTTTCTGCCAGTTACATCCTCGTGCTTCTATTACGAGTTGCCCTATTGTCCACCCAAGCCCGGCCTCGCCGGAGTCCACCTTGAGGCCATGCCTATAGATCTCTTTAGTTATTCATTAATTTGAACGAAATCGTACCGAACACGGCTAAGGTCATCCAAAAACTTGATAATTAATGTCAATGCTACTTTCCACCAGTAGCACCAACTTGTTTTTATCACTGCTCCAAGTAGTAATTTACTCTAATAGATTTAAAAAAAAAAATCGTGGGAGCTCCAAGCAGTGTACACACTGCACCAGGTTACCTAACATGTTATCAATAATTCAAACTAACCATACTTTCTTCCAGTATTTCCAATCCACTTCTATTGTCATTCCAGTAAGTACTTCACTCATCGATTAAAAACAACTTGTACTAGATAGTAGCGATACTCAATAGTCAATGCTGCTACATCCTGTGTAGGTTGTAATTAGGGGGAAAC
The DNA here is from genome assembly GCA_016904865.1 of Pissodes strobi. Lineage (NCBI taxonomy): Eukaryota > Metazoa > Arthropoda > Insecta > Coleoptera > Curculionidae > Pissodes > Pissodes strobi. Next base: position 69,733 of record MU190571.1, read on the forward strand.
AGATGCCCTGGGAGTGAGTTCCAGAGTGATGCAGTGCGCCCGACAAAGGAGTTCTTGTAAAGCGATATTCTAGGGGTTTCAAGTTGTACGACGAACTGGTCCGCTCTTGCCATCTGTCGTGACTGTCTGACAGGTGTGGCCAGGGGCGGGATGAGGTGGGCCAAATCCTAGGAACATATGCCGTGAAAGTATCTGTAAAACAAGGACATCTCGGCCACATGTCTGCGGTGTTCTAGACTGTCCAGATTCCGGGTCAACTCCGAGTCGCCGACGAGACGCACAGCTCTCTTCTGAAGGGAATCCAGCAGCTTTAGGGTGTGTTTTGGTGCGGCACCCCAGATGTGTGAGCAATATTCTAAGTACGGTCTTATTTGCGCTTTGTAGAGCAAGAGCAACTGCTGCGGTGTTTACAGTTTTTTGTTGGAAAATAGCGCACCAAGCTTCTGGGAGGCTGATTTTGCGATGATAGCAACGTGGTCATGCCGGGACATATTGCTGTTGACCGAGACACCCAGTAGTCTCATTGACGAGGATGAAGGAATGGTCGATCCTGCCATAATGATGTCAGGGCGCGCCGTATTGGTCCCCTTGGTAAACGTGGCTGCTTGAGCCTTTGCTGCATTGAACTGGGCCAAATTTCTTCCGCTCCAACTTTGAACTTTCTCCAAGTCTTGATTAATTGCTGTAATCTGCTCCTGTCTGCGGTGATAAGTCTCAGTCGGTGGCAAAAAATTTTCTGATATAAATTGGGAGACAAGCGTACCGTCATCTGCAAAACTGTAAACAGGATTCTTCGTTTCGGTCAGCAGGTCATTAATATAGATGAGGAACAGAGTTGGTCAAAGTATTGCGCCCTGAGGCACGCCTGCGTTAATGGTGAATGTGTCTGAGATGTGTCCATCAACTTCAACGTGCAGATATCGGTTCCTAAGGAAACTGGCAAGCCAGCTGCAGAGAGATTGACTACACGTTCCATGACTTTGGAGATTATTGGAAGCAAGGCAATTGCCTTTTTTTGGAACAGGTTGCACTCAAGCGACTTACCAAGAAGATGGGTTAATCCCTTTTCGGTAAAACAGAGGAAAAAGTCTGGAAAAATGGGTGTTAGTTGGTTGGCACAGTTCTTTAACACGATAGCAGGTATTTCGTCCGGTCCTGATGCCTTTTGCGTATCTAGTTCTTTAAGTATTTTACGAATATCACGGTGATGAATCTTGACTTCTGCCATGGTAGTGTTGATGTTCGATATGATGGGGGAGAGCCTTGCCTTGGGGGACGTCTAAGGTAGAGTGCGATGAAAACATTTTGGCGAGCATGTTTGCTTTTTCCTTGGCTGTAGTCGCCGTGATGCCACGTTCGTCTGTCAAGGCTACTGCCTTACAGATCGTTCAAAATGAGTATTGAGAATTCAGATCAATACTACCTGGCGTGGTTTGTCTGTTATGTGACATAGTTTTTTATAAAATCGGTCGGACTAAAGTACTACTTGGAACAACGTTAGAAGCGGTTTGGTGGTTGTGTCGGTCTGAGATATCGATACCCATTATGGAAGACTTGAACTGCTTTATGGCACTATCCGGCATTAGTGCATAGTTGGAGATGATGATCCTGGCAAAAAGCGATATCTGATTTTTTTATGAGGTGAAACCTAGATCTGCTACCAGTTCTGTAATCCTTGAAGTTCTTTAAAATATGTGAACAATCTCTTTTGACTGACTAAGGTCTGTAAATGGCGCCCTTTAAGGTTCCTTCAACTTTCTGACTAAACAAGGATCTGGGCTTGGCTGGTTACATTGTCATTTTCATGTTAAAGCTATTTTGTCACTTAGATATGGTAACTACTCTAACCAGATTTTTTGGTGGATTTCAGTTTTTGTATGAGGACTATTAATAGAAAAATAAAAAATCTAGTTGGGTTCAATCCTCTATGCAAAAAGTATTGCTCAGTGAGTTGGAATTGGCAAATCTTTGGAAATTACCAAGATCTCTGCCTTCATCTGTCTGAAAATTTATGATTTATTTGAAAAATATTCTTCTTCCCATAAAGTATTGGATTCAATATTAATTTTGTTATATTATCACCAACGCGCACAGATACAAGCATAACTTGTCTAAGTTTACGTTGCATTAAGCTCCTTATGTTAACGGCCTGTTAATTTTCTATTGTAGCTTGCTCTGGGCATCAGTAATTAAATTATTTCCTGTATGGTATACCTAGATAATTATATCTTAACTTCAGTTACCGAATTCAGGGTATATAGTGCCATTTGCTTCCTAGTCTATTTGTTATCTATATAACCCAAGCAACTTTGAGTTTAATTCCGAATTGTAAGCAAGAAGTTTGATGACTTTGGTCTACAATGGCAATGGCTAAGGATGAAAAAAAAATAACTAAAAGAAAACAACCATTTACCTTGAAAACGAATGTCTCGTTAAACACCGGATTCAACGTCTTTCTGTGAACCTTCGTCTCGAATTTTTTCTTCTTGTCTGGAAGCAGGTAGACTTTGACGTAAGGATCCGAGGTGCCTCCTATATCTAGAGCTGGCAGATCTTCAGCTTGGATCACCGTGACAGACAGACTGTTTTGGTTGAAGTCGTACTCGAGCTAAAAAGTGAAATTATTACCATATCTTCAGTAGAAATAAATTCGTAGTCAACAATAACATTGTACTTTCGCATATTTCACAATCTCTGGAATATAGTTGTAACCATCCACTCACTACATTATTTTGTCCCTTAAATATTTTTACTTTTATCTTTTGCTATCTTAATCCATCACACTAAGACAAAATGGCTCAAATAAGACTTTCAAAGAAAAAAATTAATATTTTGAAAGTGAAGGTTATGATCCACACGAGACAGTTAAGAAAGCATATCAAACACTATAGAGGGTTTTAAAAGCTTACTTGGAGCCTCAGTTATCGGATATAGTAAGTATATTTTTCTGCAGTATGACGTCGTTTATACTGAATTTAGAAAAGCGTTTGACAAAATCTATTAAACAATGATCGTAAATAAAATAAATGTTGCTGATGGTGGACGACACCCTCTAGAAATCGTCAGGCAAAAATGAGATGTCGTCGTTGTTAAAATACCATTAATTATGTTATTTTTAAAACATTTGCATTTTCCCTTTTATCAGTTGAAAATATTTTTTGTCTTCAAGTTAAATTTCATTCACATATATTTATTTTAAATATATTATAAGCTCTTTTCGGGTTTTGCGAAATTAAAGGCTTATCTGGGGTAGCACAGGTTATCTAGGCTGCAGCCTATGAGTCCGCATTACAAAGGTGAACAATGAAAATTCTAAGTCAGTTTTTAAAATCAGGTTTTTGTTTTAGTAAATAAAACTAAAATTTGGTGATAGTAATCAATATTTATCGTTTGCATTTGGTTTAAATTAAAGTGGTGTTTGGGTGTTTAGCCAGCCAGACAAGAATACCTCCCACTGTCTGCCAGTCGGAAATTTTGCGAAGGAGACATAAAACATGGAGCCCATACGGGATCAAGGGAGACATCTAGAAAGCGCAAATTGATCTCAAAAGACAAAAGTTAAATATTTTGAAAAGCAAGTTAATGATCAACACAGAGACAGTTAAGAACGCTTAGCAAGGACCATTCAGGAGTTGAAAAGCACATCTAAATAGAGCTTCAGATATCGAATGTCGTATATACTGATTTTAGAAAAACGTTCGTCTAGAAATAGGTCGAGTTAATATTGAGACGTTGTTCTTGTTAAAATGATATTCGTTAGGTTATTTTAAAAACATTTGCATTTTTCCTTTTATCAGTGGAACATTTTTTTCGTCTTCAAGTTAAATTTTATTTTCAATTTTATAAAAAATACATTTTAGGCCCTTTTCTGATTTGGTGAAATTAAAAGCTCGTTTAGGTGAGATATAAGCAGCTAGTTTAGGCTTAAAAATAATAGCAGATTGTATAATGCTTATTTACAAAAAATCGAATGTTATTATTTCGCGTGTGAGTAATGCACTACTAGCCAAATATAGTTCTTTTTGGGCTATACAAAATTTAGTATTATTATTAATCTTTTCTAGACAAAGACTTTAAAATTTTATTATTATTTCTTTTTTTTCAATGTATTAAAGCGGCAATCTTTGAACTTTAAAGAAATTAAATGCCTTAAATTTACTTATAATAATTGAAAAGATATATATTTCACTCACTATTCATATAGACAATTTCTTAATAGATTATCATTGAATCAGATTTTCGGTAAATTATCATTTCCCTCGAATGTTTAATGGGATAAATTACTAATATATTTGGTTAATATAACATATTTATAGCTTTACAAGCACCAAATCCCTGTAATAGCGTGTTGGTTTGGGTGTTGGTAAATCGGTTTCCGGCAGGTAGAAAATAAAAGGGCAGTTTGAAACATCTGTTAATAATATGTAAATTGGTTCCCACACCCAAAAAGGTCGTTGGTATATTGGTTCCCCTTAACAAATTGAGGGTTTAATAAATTATATAGGGGGTGTGAAGGAATTGTATAGATATTGAAGTTTTAGTTTGCATTTTTGTTCTGTGGCTATCACTTGTGTTTAAAGTTGTGTTGCATTTTCGTCATGAATTTCGAAATAATTTCAAGTAAGCGAGGAAAACAGTTAACAGCTATTAATAACTATAAATATGGTTTCCAAAGGCCCCTGAAAATTGGCGAGAAGCGATGGACTTGCACAAAGAGAAAGCGCAAATCATTTGTTCTTACTTTGGGCGAAGGTGACAATAATAGGTATAACTATTACAAAACATATACAAGAACATTCCCATGATGCTGTTGTGAAGGAGTCAAACAGTTAAATCGTTAACACTGCCTGTAAACGAAAAGCTGCAGAGGACCTATCCGAAAAACTTCTTCGCATTATTCGCAGAGTGCTTCAAGAAAATCTGCATCCGAAGAAACATCTCTAATGCTCGTGGAAAAATGCAGCCAAGTTTACCGAAAAACATGCAGGAAACTTTTGACTTCTTTGACAAGGCAAGCATCCAAACTTGTAGAGGTGAGCAGTTTTTACTTTGTAACAGTAGAATTGAGGAGATAGTGATATTTCGGGTCAATCTAATCTTCAGATGTTAGAAAGAGTGACGTTTAATTACTGCACAGTTTCTCTGCCAATGTTTTACTTTACATGGTTGTTGTAACGGGCATTATATTCTATTAATTTTTTCATTGTTACCAGCTAAGCGAACAGAAACGTATAAAAATCTGTTCAACTTAATAATCAATATTTGTAAGGATAATGGTATTACATTAAGAATTTCGAAAAGCACCAACAGACGAAAATGTTCAAAAGTATTCAGATTATTTGTAGATAATTATATAACATAAGATTCTCTCTTTCCACCTTACCTTTGGCCTCAGAACTCAGCTGAACTTACGTGCATTACTAATGCCTGTGAATCTTTTCACAAACATTTCAATGCGTCTTTTTATAAAACATATCCTAATATATTTTTTTTTTTGAAAAACATAAAAAATTTCAAACTGAAAATTAAGAAAATTACAGAGCGTCAATATTACAGCTAAAATACATAATAGTAAAGTCAAGAACCGCCAAAAGTGCATAGAAAAAATGATAGAATCTTATTCAAGAAAGGAAATTAGTCGACTACATTTTATTAAATGTGTTTATTTTCACTGTGCTGGTACCTGCTAATTATTGAAATTATGAAAGTTATTATTTTGTATTAGTTGATATTTTTAAAGTAGAACACTATGTGGTATCGTTGACTGATAACAGTCAACGGTTGTATGTTGTATAATAAACAGATTTATAAAAATAAACAGTGCTTTATTAGGTAAATCTCGGGAACCAATTTACACATAAAGGTCAGGTAAACTAAAAATATTGGGAACCAATTTACACATAAAGATCAAGTCAACCAAAAATATTGGGAACCAATTTACAAATTATTTTTGACCCTTCTTAGTTCGGGAACTAATTTACATGTACCCGTTGGTTTATGTGTAACGATCAGGGCCGAATTTTAGCATAGACTACCTAGGCTGCAGCCTATGAGCCTCACCAAAAAGGGGGCCCGCACCGGAAATGGTCCCGCACCTTTGCACCACTGTTCAGGTAAAAAGAAAAAATGATTTTACGTCAATTTCTGAAATTCGCTTGTTTTGCTTTAGTAAATAAATAGTATAAAATTTGGTGATCGTAATCATCATTCATCATTTGCATTTGGTTTAAGTCGATGTGATGCTTGACGAGAATATCCTCCATTGTCAGCCAGCCGGAAATTTCACGAAAGTAACATATAAAAGTGCGTACAGACTTGGCGAGACGAGCGCGAGACGCGCGCGTGACGTGTGCGGGACGCGGCAAAATTTCAAGTGTGGACGTGGCTCGCGGTAGGCTCGCGAGTCTCTCGTTCCGATCCATCTCCAGTCGGTTTTTCGACGAGACATCAAAGGATGTTTGAGGCTCAATGTGAAAGATAGAAGTGGACTGAGGATGCTTAGTTACTACTGAGAGAGCTCTATCAATCAAAAGCAAATCTTTGGAACCCCAAAGATAAAGATTACTATGCGTTTTGGATTTCCGAAATATCCGCCATGTTTTCTCGATGACGAATAAATCACAAATCTATGGATCGCAGTAAGACTTGCGAGCGTCTCGTTTAGACGCTCGTGGCCTTTGGCGCGTCCCGTCTTGTACTCGCCTCGCGCGCGTCTCGGGCTTGTCTCGTCAAGTCTATACGTATCTTAACACGGAGCGCAAATGGGAATAAGAAAGACAATTATTCTACAAGGCATTGCTGTCGCATATAAGGAAGGCGTACTCGTCATCTTCTGCATAGTGCCCATATAGTGGTTCATGCGTTGAAGACAGCTTCAACGTAAGTAATTAGGTAAATAATAACCAGATGTTGGAGTTGAATTTAATTTTAATAAGCTCCACCCCATGCTACTATTCCATAACTTATAATGCTATGAAAAAAAAAGCATAATATACCATTCTTAGTGTTTCTGTTGGCATTATTTTGGCAATTTTATAGAAAATAAAGACTAGTATTTTGTTTTTGTCTGATATACTGAATATGCTTGTCCCACTTTAAGTTATGATCAAAAACTAGACCTAAACATTTACACGTTTCTACTCTATCTATAAGATTATCTTTATTTTTAATGTTTATCTCTGATGGAACACTATCATTATAGTTGCCAAAAGTCATACAATCAGTCTTTTTTACATTTAGAGATAATTTGTTTAATACCAATCACTCATCAACAATTTTTAAATAAACATTCATTTTTGCTTCAACTTCACTCCAAGTATCACCAGTAGCAATTATTGCAGTATCATCTGCAAACGATAATATTGATTCGATGGGGATCTCCTTCAAGATATCATTGATATATAGAATGAACAGTAAAGGTCCCAATATTGAACATTGTGGAACACCAGTTTTTAAAATCATATAGTCACTATAATTTTCGTTTATTTTAACCATTTGTGATCTATTACTAAGATAGCTTGTTATTCCATAACAGTAAAGTTTGTCTAACAATATTTTATGATCAACAGTATCAAATGCTTTGGCCAAGTCCAGAAATGTTATCACTATAGGTTTACTAGCATCTAGTTTATTGTAAAGTAAATTTGCGATATGATTTAAAGCATTTTTGTACCTATTTTTTTCAAAAAACCAAATTGATGATCGGATATTATATTATTCATTTTTATGAAATTAAAAATTCTATTGTAAATTATTTTTTCAAAAAATTTTGCTTTGTTTGATATTAGTGAAATTGGTCTATAATTTGATATATTGTGTTTATCTCCTGACTTATGAATAGGTACAATTTCTGCCTTCTTCAATGCTTTTGGCCAGATAGCTATAGCAGTATAAAAAGAAAGAGGAATTTAAAAGCAGAAGTGCCAAACGAACGGCTGGAAAGAGAAGCAAAAGAAGAGTGAAGAAGTTCTAGCTACATCACGGTGTATGACTGATTATATGACGTCTAAGCCTAGTTACTTTGCTGTTCTAAAAAATTGTTATAATGCAGACATGTTCACATGCTCGTTCAAATCAACCTCAGAAGTTTAAAGACGGCGAAGTGGTAAGTTCAATTAAAATAATATAAGAAGTTGCCGAGCGCCCAGACCGAAATCACTTCCCTTTTGAAAACCAATCAGTTTATTGTTATTTTGGTTGAAGAGCAGATGTTATTTTTATATATTTCTTCTATTCCCTTACCTCTTACCTTACTCTAAATATATTTTTTAAGGTTACAGAGGTTTTAGCAGATGTTTCCTAGGCATTATAAGTTCCAGATGTTTCACTAGCGGTTACAGACAGCACACACATTTCCACGCCTGATGAGTCCTGGGCTTGCACGCGCTCACAAACATGCCTTGTTTAATGTTTATATTTGAATTTTTTTCACTTCATGCAATGACCTCCGGCCGCTTCGCTCGCTCCAGGGCGCAACCAAACAAAACTAACCCAAAATTAAAAAAAGAAACAAATATAACTTTAAAAAACTATAAAAACAAGTCTTGTCACCGACGGGAATCGAACCCGAGCCGCTCTATCACAAGCACAGAATCTGACCACTGCACTACGAGACCTGCCGGAAGCAATTTGATGGACCGTAAAGACATCTGTTTGTCAGAAATGTGTTTGTGATGCGCGCGCAAGCCCAGGACTCGTCAGGCATCGGAATGTGTTTCGCAAGCTGTCTTTATCCGCTTAGCGGTTTCTTCTGCACCTGCTTTAACTTAATTGAAAACGGTTGCTTGAAAAATGACATTGAATTATGATATACAGTAATATAGATTTACTAAAACGGAGTTTTATCCACAATACCGAAACGGAATTATTGCACTCGACCAAGTTAGCATCATCAGGAGATGATTAAAACTAAATTTAAAACTTTGCTTAATCAAGCGGAACCAAAGGGACCAATCCTGGAATCCCACTAGTCACGCTCGATCAACCAATACAATGGACTATACGG
>MU190572.1:9110-41921 GCA_016904865.1 Pissodes strobi
TTAAAAACAACATTAATAATATAAAAACAGTTTCGATGTCGAAATAACAATAAAATCTTAGTTTTTATTATTATCTATTTTCGATGAGTAAATTAAATTGCAGTTTACTTAGCTGGCAAGAGACATAACACTTAAATTCAATAAAATCATGTTACATCTCTGGTCCATGCCACATTCCTTCGGTAGACACAGACTTGTGCGTCAAACATAGTGATTACATCTGAATGATATGAATTCTGATCCAATCCCCATTGAAAATTTAAGACTATTATGGTTTTGGACTTTTTGAGCGGCTCAAAACAAGTTAGCGGAAGTTGGCAAAGCTCAAGTCTTTGATGAATTTCAAATTCCTGAATTCCCTAGTTAGTTTGGGATCTCAAACCAGATATTTTCTAACCCATATCTTAAAGCTTCATTGAATATTTAGTTTTCTAATGCTGATGTCTATACGCCAATTCAAATTCAAGTTCAAATGGTTTATTTCCATCGACTTCATAAAACAATGTGTAGGAATTGTCAATTAAAAAATACAAAGTACAAATAGTGTAAAATTACTAAAATATAAAAAGAAACTAAATCCAGTCAAAGTACAGTTAAAAAAACTCTGTCAACGAGTAAAATGGACAGCCAGCTAACATGGTCTTAAAGGTCTTCTTAAAAATTGACAAAGTCTTAGCACTCCTGATTTTACATGGAAGATGAGTAAAAATTTTAAGAGAAGTAATTTCTGGACCATCCTATACCTGTGACAATCGTGCAAAGGGGATGTATAATTTATCTGCATTTCGGGTTTTATAAAAGTTTAAATCTCCTGATCTCATGTGGTTCGAAAGATTTTTATATATTAAAGGATTTTCTCCGTTTTAAAAGTTACACGGCATGTTTCTCTGAAAGAAAGTCTAAATTTAATATGGTACGTATGATGCGCTTTTGAGTTATTAGCACTCTCTCAATGCTGCAAAAATTACCACAAGCTAACAAGGCATAAGATAGAGTAGAATGCACTGAGACATAATAAAAGCTTTTAAGTGTATACATATCCACATAGGCCCGAAGCTGCAAGATGGCATAATTGCTGCGTGATAACCTATTGCACACAGATTCCACCTGAGGATCCCATGACAAATTTCGATCAAGCACAATCCCCAAAAACTTGGCAAAGTCCTGTTGAATGAGGCTGCTTGAGGACCCCTCCCTGAAGAGTAAGCACCTGTCCTGAACAGCTCGAACTCTGGTGTGAAAACAAGAAGTTGGTTTTCAAACTATTCAGACAAAGACCATTTTGCTGGCACCAGCCCGCAATATCAGCTATACAGTACCCGAGACGACTGTATCATCCGCAAGAAGTGTTATATAGCTGTTATTAATTAGGAAATGTAAGTCATTAATGAAAAGTAAAAACAAAATGGGCCCAACAACACTTCCCTGTAGAACCCCAGTGACCACAGCTGCCCAATCAGACACTGCCACCTGACCACTAACTTCCAGTTTAACAGCCTGGGTTCTACCTGCCAGATATGATTCAAGCCACTTTGCCATAATGGAAGACCTTATTTAGTAGTAAAGCATGATTAACGGTATCAAACGTCTTTGTAAAATCAAAAAGGACACCAACAGATTTCAGCTAATTATTCAAAGTAGTTGTTAAAGGGATATTATAGCATCAGATGTAGAGAGTCCAGCACTGAATCCAAACTGATGACATGACAGGATACCGTAAGAATCCAAAAACGCAACAAGTCTTTTTTTAAAGGATTTCTCGAAGATCCTTGAGAAGATAGACATGAGAGCAATAGGCCTATAGTTACTCACTTCTGCTACCTCTCTCTTTTTATGAAGAGGTATGACAACAGCTGCTTTCAGCTGTTTAGGAAAATATCCAAACTGAAATTATAAATTCAGAAAATAGATGAGTGGAGAAATAATATGATCATCTCATGACAGCAGTAAGTTACAAGATATCTCATCTACACCGGATGACTTTTCCTTTGAAGAAGATTTTATAATTTCAAGGGTTTCACCGTCAGTAAGAGGGGATAAAAGAAGAGGTTGAGATACACCGCTGGAAGGCATATTCATACTGATGGGTGTCTAAAAATTATCCGTGATCTTTCGCACTGAGTCCACAAAAAATTATTAAAGGTATTAGCAATATTAAGACTGCCTGTAACCGTCTTTCCATTATCATTAACCACATTAGGCACACCCTGTTTTGTGACTTGAGAAGTTGGTAGTGGAGTTAATGATTTTCCATGAGGCTCGACTTATATTACTAGAAGTAAGCAACTTGCTTGAATTATAGGTTTTTTTTAACATTTATGATATTTTCTCAATGCACCTTTAATCTAGTTCTATAAGATGATAGTAACTCCTGGTTGTGAGTGGATTTTAGTTAAGTATAAATCAGTCTCAACTCTTTGCCCTCATTAATTATTAATGGTGTTATCCACTGATTAGACTTTCTGTGGTTGGGCTTGTGTTTGTTTATATAAGGAAAGCTCATATTAAACAAACTGGAGAAAGTGTCAAAAAAGTAAGAAAATTTACTTTCTAAATCCAGCATCTCAAAGTCTGATAACCAATTTTCTTCAGACAGCAAGTGGTTAAAGAAGAAGAAATGTATGTTTTCATCAGAAAAAGATCTAGAACTCACCATAGAAATTTTGCCTAAATCAGGGGTGATTGAGTTTCCCAAGTCAATAATTAGAACTTGAGCACAATGATCTGAAAACGCCAAATCAAAGGTTTCAGTTGAAAGCAGTGCAGTGTTAATAAATGCATTATCAATCAAAGTACAGGATGAGCTCCGAGTCCTAGAGGGTTCAGAAAAAGCTTGTGTAAGACCATATGAGCTAAATGCGTCCACAATATATACTGCTTCCCTACATCTGGAAATAAAATTATAGTTAAAATCACCACAAAAACACATTAAAATATTATGTTTACATAAAAGCTTTAACAGTTTCTAAAAGTTTTAAAATCAAAGCTAGGAGGACGATACAGACAACAAACTAAAATTTTTACACTACTCGCAGTCTGGAAAAAAGCAGCAGCACATTCAAAATTGTTAGACAATGAAAATTCTTTATTCTCTACATGTTTATAGGTACTGAAGTCAGATCTGACAAATATTGCCACACCACCACTACATGAGTCCCTACAGAAGTATGACGCGACTTGATAATGATTAAGTTTGAAACATGTAATCTCTCACAGTTGACAACCAAGTTTCTGAGATGCAGACAATTTCAGAATAGGCATCTGAATGTAAGAAGAGTTCCAAGTCAGCGGACTTAAGTCGAATGCTTCTAGCATTAACAATCCTCACTCCCTTCATGATATCATTTTCTTCTGGGCTTTCCTGAATAGCCGTTGTTTTTGTAACTGGATGTAGATCTTTGGTTATGGGAACGAAAAAATGTAAATTTCTTTACAACTATTCCCTCTGGCCAGTTTTGAGGCTGTAGCAGATTTGTCTCAATTTCTTTGGGTGCCTTGTCCTTGAGAACCTTATATTTCCCAGACTTAACATCTGTAATCTCAATGTTAAATCTAATGTCCTGTCCAAAGTTAGCTTTCAGATATTTCAGAAGATCAGACTCAGCAATGTCAAGTGAGACTTTTGAAACTGATATTGAAGTCATTGGACTGGATGCCACCAGACTTCCAGGATTATTCTCAGATCTTTTCTGGCCAACTATAGAGTTAGCTTGGTTTGCAACTTCATCTGAGGTGAGGGTGGTTCGAGGAGTCCTTCCAGCTTCGTCGTCAGCTCAATTGATATATTTGCTGAGGGTCTGTTGGGTTAGCATGATTAACATTATGTGCTCATATTTCAGGTTTTTGTGAAATAGTGCCATTGCCAATGTTCAAATGACTGGAAATTCAATTCTACAGCCATATTAAGTTTTTCCAAGAGTGATTTTTTCAGTTCCAAGCTATTCTGCTTTACACCTTCCATAAGACCTCCAAGCTGGATTGCAAGGTCACTGGTTTGCCTATTTAAAGCTTCAGTAAGATTTTTGTTTATTGGAACTTCAAGCCTTTCCAATTGGCTATCTTGCGATGATGCAGCGGGTCTTGTAGCATGTTGTTCGATATGCTTGACTTTCTTTTCCAGGTTGGCAATATCGCTAATATCTGGTTTTAATTGTTTGGATAAGCTGGAAGGCCTTTCTGGCAGACGGGCAAGTGGTCATAGGTTGAAAAAGCATAGGCTTGTTGTAAAGAAAGTATGTTGGGTTGCCTTTGGATTAGTGATAATAAAACCACGTTACAGGCATTGTAACAATTATGAATGTTTAAAAAAAATAGGAGATAAATCTACAAAACCAAAAAAATCTTACGTCTAAGAACTTACTGCCACAAAATTACTTAAGGAATTGTTTTGTGAAATATAACACCTTGTGTATATTAAAAAATATATTACATGAAATTTAACATTCATTTATAAGAGAAGTTTCGAGGTTCAAATATGAATTTGCACGATATCTGGCCTGAATCAAAAAACGAGTGGGCCTCATAAATTGGTCTTTTTCCTCTTTTTTTCTAACGATTTCAACGACTTTTAAGTAAAAAATGGGCGTGGCACCCCAAAAGTTTTCGCAGATAGGCCTCTGGCGGCGCCTGCTGAGGGCATTGTAAGAGGGTGAAAGACTTTTCCAATCCTGGCTTGGACCATGCTATAGTTACACAATTTTACGACGTATGACATGCACGTTGTTATTATAATTCTCGAGAGAGCAAAGATGAAGCAACTATCGGTATCATTCTATAGCTGAATTATACAAGGAGTTACTTAATGATAGGCCATAATTCCAAGAATGCATTCCTGAATGAAATGCAAGTAGAAAAGTTCATATAAACATGTATCCTAAAAAGTCTGGTTTTCAAGATAGAGGGTGACAAAGTTTAAATTTTTTTTAATTAATGTCTCAAAGATCTTTGTGCCGATTTTGTTGAAATTTGACAGTGTTCTTCATTATAGTAAGGCGCTAACTAGAAGATAATTATGAGTTCCAGTGGGAGTTCGTGGGGCAGTTTTATGAATTATATTGGCAAAAAATAATCGCCACTGAGTTTTTAAAAATATTTATGCTTTAAGAACCTAAAAATACAACTTTTTTGTCTCTTGATAGCATTTTTGAGGAAAGAAAGAAAAATCATTTCATTACATGTCGAAAAATTGTTAAAATAAAATCAAGTTAATTTTGGTTGTTTAACAATATTTTTTGAAATCTAACGAATGAAAAGTAATAACATTTTATCAGAACATTTACAAAAAATGTTAGAAATGACCACCACCCGCAACTATGCAAGCTTCTGCTTTCCTTCTCATGGAGTGACAAATTCTTTCAAAAATTTCATGAGTGTAACGTATGGTTTCACATGCGTCAACAATTCTATTCTTTAGTTGTACTATTGACATAAACTAATGATTTTAGATGCTCCCATAAATAAAAATCTTGGCTGTTTAAGTCAGGCGATCTAGGTGGCAAGAATTTTGGTTCTCAAACGATTTCGGTAAGCTCCATTCAAATACTCACGAGCCAATAAGCTAAAGTGGCCACACCACCATGCATGAACCAATATTGTTGCTGCCGCAACTGAAGCAAATATAGAAAATTGCTGTAAGATTGTCCGTTAAAGTGTGCTGGTGAAAAAATATCCCAATCAAATAGTCACCTATGATACCTATCGAAACGGTGAGAGAAAAATGTTCTCGAAAATGTGTCTCTGTAATTGCATGAGGAATTTCTTGGGCCCAGTTAAGCTTATTATGAAAATTATTGGTAAAATGCGTATCGTCAGTAAATATAATCATAGGATCAAAGTGAGGACTTTTCGGCAAGTCTTTGAAGATACCATCTATAAAATTGCATACGCGGTTGAAAACCTCTCTTGGAAGAAGGGCCTGAACTTTTTGCACGTGGTAAGGATGCAACGAAGGATCTCTTAAAAATTTTCCATACCATTTTATAGCAAATATTTAACTCCTTATCAATTTTTCTCGTACTGGTTGTTGGATTCTCTTCGACCGCTTGTAGAACAGCCTCCTCAACTGCGGGAGTTGGAATTGCACGAGGTCTTCCCTCGGAAGTTTACTTTTAAATCTGCCAGATTCAGTCTCAGACGACGATGAATGTTTATGAATATTTTTCTGCCTAGAAAAATACAAATACAAATACAAATAGTTTATTTCCATAGACATAATTACAATGCATCGGAATTGTCAATGAAACGATAAATACAAAAAGACTTAAAAATACATTAAAATTTCAAAAACAAAATTATCTAATTAAAATTACAATAAAAAAAAATCAGTCAGCGAGTAGAATGGATGTTCAGCTAGCATAGTCTTTAATGACCTTTTAAAAATTGAGAAAGTTTTAGCACTTTTAAGATGGTTTGGCAGTATTTGTCTGCATTTCGAGTCCTGTAATAATTAATACATTCTATCAAATGTGGGCAGCCAGTGTTCTTTGGAAAGCAAATGATTGAAATAATTAATACTTTCCTCAGAGAAACATCTAGACCTCAGCAAGCTGTACTCGCCGATAACAGCATCTACAAGGCTTCCCAGGTGACATAGTAAGAGTTGTGTACAGTGATCTGAGAAAGACACATCCAAGGTTGTAGTTGAAAGCTGGGTTGTAGTGAAAATATTATCAATCAATGTGCAGGATAACCCTTAAATTATAGAAGGCTCAAAAAAAGCTTGCTCAAGACCATATGCATTAAAAACATTAATAACATTACAGGATTCCTTAGATCTAGAATTAAAATCGTAGTTAAAATCACCGCAAATGAACATTAAAGTATTAAGTTTACACATATATTTTAACAATTTTTCAATATAAGTTTTAAAGTAAAAAAATCTGAACTAGGAGGACGATACAGACAACAAACAAGGATTTTAGTATTGAACACAGATTGTACTACAGCAGCAGCACACTCGAAATGATTTGGTAATGAAAACTCACTATTATCAATATGCTTACAAGTTCCAAAGTCTGATCTAACAAAGATTACAACACCACCAGCATGAGAGTCTCTGCAAAAGTATGTAGCCATCTCATAGTTACTAAGTTTAAAACATGTTGCCTCCACATCAACCAACCATGTTTCTGTTATGCACAAAATTTCAGGAGAATCCTTGGAGTATAGGAAAAGTTCCAATTCTGGTGATTTGAGTCGAATGCTTCTGGCATTTAGGTTGAGTAGCCTTATTTGGTTTAGAGGTTTAGTTTCCTCTGAGTATGTCTGAGTTGCTTTTCCTGTATTTTTGTGCATTGTATCTGGACCTCCGGAATTGGGGACGAAAAAAAGTAAACTTTTTGGCAGCTATGCCTTGAGGCCAATTATGGGGCTGTAGTAAGTCACCTTCAAGTTCTTTAGGTGTCATGACTTTAAATGCTTTATATTCACCAGACTTAACATCGGTATTTTCAATAATGAACTTGCTCTGACCAAAGCTAGTTTTAAGGTACTTCAAAAGGTCATATTCATTAATTTCAAGTGAGACTTTGGAAACAGATATTGAAGACATTGGCGTAGAAGCAACCAAGTTTCCAACATTACTATCTGACTTTTTTTGAGCAACAATTGCTTTGCTTTTCTGGTTTGTAACTATATTCGACTGTAATGTGTTGCTCACATCATATGTGTTATCTTTAGTCAAGCCAATGTACTTATTTAAGGCCTGTTGAGTTGATGCCTGCATTACAGCATGATTCACAGTTTGTGCCGAAACAGTGGATTTATGTTATGTAAGTTATCAGTTTCGTTGAGATGGTGATCCATAGTTCCATTAGGGATTTCTGCAACTCCATTCCTTGACGTTTTGCATATTCAGCCAGAGATTCAATTTGAGTAGTTATTTCATTTCAAATACAATCAGGATACCTTTCATGATGCCATTGGCAAGACTATAAAGGAAATGCATTTGTGTCATCTCCAAATTAGGGTTGTTTTAATAGCATACTCTATTTTTTGACCAGAGCAAAAATAGTAACAAACTTTCAGGAAAAGTCAAAAACATGTGCTTAACATCCTAGCAACGATCAACTTGATATTATTTTAACAATTTTTCGACAAGACCAACAAGCGCAGTATACGATTCTATGTAGAGATTTCAATGCTAAAATGGGAATGAAGCAGGACACCGCTGGCGCTGAAACCCCTTTGGGCAACTTTGGGCTACCAGAGAGAAAGGAGCGAGGTGAAGTAATGCTGGGCTATCTGTTACAGAATAACTTATTTCAGATGAATAGCTTCTACAAGAAAAAGTTAAATAGAAGATGGACATTTATAACGGACCAAAAACGCATCGTTAAAGATGACAGTGATAGTGCTGAATAGGTTCTCCACTGGAAGCGATCACAGACTCGTAAGGGCTAAAGTAGGTATTGATGTTGATAAAGAACTCCACAGAATGGTTAAGAAGAAAACAAATAAACCACCAGATATTGAGGGATTCCAGCGCTCTATAGATGATAGGCTAGACAGGTGGCACGAATCACGGACGAGAGATGCAATAGAAGAAAAGTCTGCTCTAGTGGAGACCGCGCTTGGATAAAAGAAACAAGGGAAGACCCCCTACACGTTGGACGGACGATCTAAAGAGATGTGCAGACAACTGGATACAAAGAGCTCAAGACAGGAAGGAATGGACAGAAATAGGGGAGGCTTATGTCCAGCAGTGGACACAGAGAGCTGACGAATGAATGAAGTGATTTTTATCTATTTCCTCTAAAACAAAGAAAGATACGAAAAAATATCACGAGACAAAAAAGTTGTATTTTAGCAGCTTAATTCGAAAAAAATATAAAGTCTCTAAAAAAGTCAGTGGCGTACATTTTTTTGTCAATATTATTCGTGAGACAGCCACCCAAGACGCCACTAGAACTCATAGTTATCTTTTAGTTAGTGCTACCTTAGGGTCTTATTACAGCGAATAATACTACCAAATATCAACAAAATCAGCATAAGGATCTTTGAGATGGTGGTAATAAAAACCTCTTTTATATTTAATTTTTGGCACACTAGACTTTTTAGGACACATGTTTATATGAACTTTTTTATTTAAATTTGGTTCAGGAATGAGCCTTTGGAACTACGGCCTATCATTAAATAACACTCTGTATATATTTTAAAATAATTACAATAGCAAACTGGATGGTTAATGTATCCGATTCCAAACCATCTACTTAACAATTTATTCAGAACATTTTCTGAAGATTAAATCAGTTCAACGATGTTATTTTTCTTATGAAAATGAGAAAAATTATGGTTAGTTGATTTTAATTCAAAGAAACACATGTAAAATTTTGTACGAATAATAATGGTTTTTGAGGTGAAATTAATAAAATGTTTATTAAGGTGAAATATAGTCTATATTTTTACTTTCCCCACTAGCGCAGCAAAGTAATTTTTCTAACACTAGTGCGGAAAAGAGATGCTTTGGAAACTAAAATAGTTGGACAGAAACGTACGGTCATAGGAAAACTTTTAAGAGCGATCGTATTACATACACGTTATTATTAACTTTAAGGTGGATAGATTTATCGCTAGAAGCTTTCACGACGCCTATGGCTAAACGATATTTTATTATAAAAAAAATAACAAAAAAAGAAACATTTTCAAACCACATATCACGATATCGTTCCAGGTCATCTGCATAACAATTTATCAAGACAATTTTCTGGAAATTAAATCAGTTCGACGATGAACCCATTCAGTCTAGTTTCGTATTGTGCAAACTCCATCGAAAACGAACCTTTAGCACGCAATCATATTGCAGCATGTTTAAGGCCATTGAGTTGAGTTATTTTGGCGTTAAGCGAGATAGGAACGAGACGGCATAGGTCATTTAATGAACGCTGCATAATAATTCGTAAATGCATTTTATGGCCACTTTGTCCGAGCACAGAGGAAGAAAAATTAAGTTATGATATTCAGTAAAAGCTTATATTTATAAGAAAATCAGTTCAAAGGAGAGTGGTTTTTAAGTAAGTCCCTCGGCTTTTGCAGAGAAAGGGATTGTTTTATAGAGTTATTTAAGGGAAAATGCACCATATTTGAGCCGAAAAGCCCTCCAAATTGGCCAGAGATTGCTTTGCAATTACTTCATTAATCGTTGGATGTGTTTTAAATTAGTTTTTATTGTCATCTTGACTGTTGACGAATATACTCGCAAAAATCTGACCAAGATAATACTGTAATTACACAATTCGTCGAGGTATGATATACACGTTGTTATTAATTTTTCAAGAGGGGGTATCTGTTTATGGCTGAATTATAGTTTTTAAAGAATAATGGGTCTTGGCTATATTTTTGGTGCTTTTATGAAGTGGTGCTGCTAATTTGTGTCAAATCTCAAACTTCGGAGGCTTTTATTCGACATAAATGTAGCGCATCCAATTTTTTTTTGTTTACACTCACCTACAAGACATACTCTGTCTAGTGCAATATTTATCTTCCAATAGCTGTTGAACATGATTTTGACATGGCCCCTATTTCAAATTTTGGTACACTCTAAGCTTGACATCATGAATATTACGTGAAATGGTTCGAAGTATTGTTAACAAATTAAAATAATGTACCATAAGTTTTTATGCCTAACATGATCAGCATCTCTAACCCATATAATGACCAGGATGTGTTCCTTCAAAAACGAAATACAAACCTTTGTAGGTCATTGCTGCCAAATAATTAATGCATTCTTCATTAGGAAGGAAATGGAACGTTTTTCAACTCAATTGTTTCACAGCGGTTACGGTTCTTGCTTTAACCAAAAGCGAGAGCTCTAAACAGATAAATTTAGAATTTTTCCAAGCCTTAACCTGTGCTTTTAATTATGGAAATTTAAGGCCATCTCGGCTTCCAACTACTAACGAGGTTTAACATAAACTGTGGGGCCTAGGGAGACAGTTGAATACGACGGTCGCTTTTAGAAGTTTTAATTAAGTACTTTTCTAAAGCTTAGTAAGCAATTTTAGCAAACAGCAGTACGAAGAGAATAATATGTAACACACCTTAAAATGTATGTATGGTTTAATATCAATAAGAATCATTCAAGAAGATGATGAATAATAAAAATATTTGCAAGGATTCCTTGTATGATTTTCATGACTTCTGTAACGAATTTTTTTTTTGCGCTTTCATCAATAGTGATATAATAGTGAACGAAACTGACGTGTCAGGCGTCAGGCTCGGTATGTAACGCTCATTCGAGTGCGATTTTTCAAAATTTTATTTTGATAAACGATAACTGTTGGAAAAAATAACTAAGTTTAGTAACTTAATTAGATTTTTTAAACTATTTGCGTATAAAGATGACAATGAAACTCATTAAAATACGTCCAACAATTAAAGATAAATGCAAGAAAAAACCATCAGAGAAAGTTTCTAAAAAATTCGCAAATAAGACAAAAAATGGTGTTAACACCCAGAACATGCATTGAAAAGCTCTTTTAACAAATATATTTTTACCGAAACTTTATATATACCTATGTCTCAATTTGACAGAGAGATGATGAGCCAGCTTCTTTCCTTTAAATATAAATACAAATATTGCTAAAGGTTGTATCAAAACAGAGGAAACAGTACAAGCAAAATTACTAATTTCATTCGTACATCTTTCATGTATAAGACAAGCTGTCATAAGGTTAAGATATTTTTGCGAGATAAAGAGTGATTTGAAAGGGCCCCTATACAGAACAAAGACCGAGCTAGACAATTGATAGCAACATGAATGCCAAGAGCATTCAAACACACAAGTATTCATTTCTTCTGAAGGCAAAGCAATTTCAAATTTCAACCTTTTGTTAAAATAAAACCCCAAAAATCTCGTTGACCTTTTCGTCAGTTATCAATGTAGATTTGAGGTAAATATCACGTGCAGTGCAATGTCGGTATCTATTGCATTTAGGTTTCAATACACCGTTCCTAAAATTTTGATAAATTCTTACTCATAAAGTCTCCTAAACCGGAAAGTATAGAAATAGAAATAATCTTTATTAATCCACATGAACAATGAATGCATTGATATTTGGACAAGTCATTACATAAAAAAAGAAAATACAGAAATAAATAAATAAAAGCTGATATAACGTGGCATCAAGATACATTAACACTACAACAACAGGATACATTATTCAAATTAGGTGTCGTTAAAAAACTCAGACAAATTATAAAAACAGGGAGAACGCAAATAGTTTTTTAAAGAAGATTTAAATTTTCCCAAACAGCCTGAAGCCCTTTCATCACTAGATATGTGGTTGTAAACATTTACACAATTATAATAAGCTGCCACTGA
This sequence comes from Pissodes strobi, assembly GCA_016904865.1. NCBI lineage: Eukaryota > Metazoa > Arthropoda > Insecta > Coleoptera > Curculionidae > Pissodes > Pissodes strobi. The sequence continues at coordinate 21,430 of MU190572.1, forward strand.
TAAGCTGCTATCCTGTGTTTTAGTTTTACCCATTTCTGGTATAATAATAATTATGATTTGATAAGTTATTATTAAATAAATGTAAATTATCCCTAACATGCAAACAACTTTTTAAAATTTATATGTTATAAAATGTCAGTATCCCATTTTCTTCAAAAATAGTTCTACAGGAACTTCTTTTTTTAATGTTAAGCATAAGTTGTATAATCCGCTTTTGGGTTAAAAAAACTCGCTTTGTATTCACAGTTCCTCCCCAGACAATAATATGTAGGATACGGCGGAGTATACCAGGGCATATTAACCTTGCTAAAGTGCATCCCTATCAAGATTGTATCGAAGCTGTAATATAGCAAAATAAGCCCTATTTAGCTTTGCACAGACCAAGTCCATGTGGCTACTCCAGGATATATTTTAGTCCAGTAAGAGCCCCAAAAACTTAACCCCCGCGGAGCTATAAATTATTACGTCATTAGGAATCTGTTGCGTACTAAAAACCACTCTATAAGTCTTATCTAAATTTAAAATTTATCCATTTTTCCACACCAGTTTTCAAATTATTTACATACTATGCTGATCTATTCTTGAAGGTTCTCAAAAGACAATTCAGACAGTGCAATCCATGTATCGTCTGCGTAATTGATTAACAACCTTTTAGAGATAAGCCGCGTCAAGTATAAAAATTAAAGGGCCCAATATCCAACCCTGTGGAACTCCAAGATCAATCCTGTAGTTTTCTGAGTTACTGCCATTAACACAGAAAGAAATGAAACGAACCAGTCCAACACCACGTTTCTAAGTGAAAAAACTTACTTTTAACAACTTCAATGTTTATAGAGTCAAGGGTCTTTGAAAGATCAAAGAAAACCCTACCAGCAGGCCTTCCCAAATCCATCTTTTTGGAAAGAAAATTTATAAATTTAACTGCGGCAGTTTCCGTTGACCTTCGAGACCTAAAACCATGTTGGCTCTTGGACAAGATTTTATTAGCATTCAAAAGGCTATAAATTCTTCTATACATTATTTTTTCTAGAATTTTTGAGAAGCAACTTAGAACACATATTGGGCGATAATTATCACAATTTTCAACATTACCATTTTTAACTTTACCTGTTTTTAAAACGTCCGGAGCTCACCAGAAAGAAAGAACATATTATAAGAATGAGACGGGATTCGAGATAGAGACCTTATAACTATTTTGTTACTGCTGACATGAAAGTTAATAACAACGTGCGTGTCATACGCCACTAAATTGTGTGACTGAAGTATTATTTGTTTATCTGTTTTGTATTTATCCTTTCGTATTAGAGGGGTGGTTTGTGTGTCGCCCTAAAATTTGCCAGTAATGTCTCGGAGTCGATATCGTGGTGCCAATTCGTATTTGAACTCAAAACTTCTCTTATAAATGTATTTTATATTTCGCATAATATAGTTTTTAATATTGTTAGAAAATATATCCAGGGTGTTATATTGCACAAAACAATTCCTTAAGAAATTTTAAGACAGACTTTTGGTTTAGTTTTGTAAATTCATATCCCACTATTTTCAAATTTATCACAATTGTTACAATATGTGTAACGTGGCTTTATTAATACTAATGCGACCTATAAGGCGATGGCTATTCTGGGGCAATGAAACCTTTTACCTGCCCTAACTTTCTTTTACCGTTGCACTGAGTTCGCTGATATTAAAATTAAATTTTATTTTTTGCAATTTTTAGTTGAAATTTGGACTCCTACAGAAGTAATAAATTATGCAATAATAACCTGGTAAAACTAAATATAAAGATTGACAAGATGTATAGGGTAATTCAAATAAGACTTTAAATGCCTTGTACCTCTTGTTGTGTCAAAATTCGATATAGCGGCGGAAATTTAATTCAACTATCTCACATCGTATAAAGAACATCATAATTTGTAAAGTGGCCTTTCGGACGGTTTATAGCGCAGATTTCTCAAAAAAAAATAAAAATCTTAGTTTTTTTAACCTATAAATCGATTTTCAAAGCAAGATTTTGAAACGCGAGTAGAAGACTTTTCGTTTGCGAGTTATTACGTCAAATCTCCGATTTCGACAGTGGCGGGTATTTTTTCGAAGAATATTTTTTTGTAAAAGAAGGTCAATTTGGGTCGTTCCAGGACCGGAAATGTCGCAAGTGAGACTACAGTCGGATAGGGAATTTCTAGTAGATAAATTTACTAAATGCTTCTCTGTTTCGAAAATATTGTGAAAATGGAGTTTAAGAATATCGATTTCTAGGTAAAAAAAATTATTAAATGAAGAATAAAGGCTGTGTGCATGTACGAAACACAGTAGCGAAACAATCTTTGTATGTCATGCAAATTTTAATCCAAAGGGACTTCTATAAAGAGCGTAACAGAGCGCTCTCGGCCGTAGTCATCATCAGTGTTTCCTGAAAGTAAGTAAAGGAACCCCTTGTCGGTGGAGAGTCAAAGAATGTTGTTGAGTTGAGACAATGGTTATTTTTGGTAAAAATTTTAATGAGATTATTACTGTTGCGCTCAGTTATAAATTTGCTAGGATTAAAAAAAAATTATTACAAAAAAGGGGGGGGGGTTAAATAAAGTTATTAATTAAGAATGATGATTTTTGTGTCATTTTTGCACGTAAAGAAGAAAATGGTGGACTTCTTTTATTTACTTGTCAGTAGACAAATGACATTTCCATGGATCAAACACACAACAAAAATCGACAATGGACACAATTAAATATCACACATTGTACGTCACATTTTGAGAAATGATTAACATAATTTAGATTAAAATAGAGCAAATTAAAAACAAATGCAACATTTCGAATGTGTTGACTGTCGCTATTAACAGGCAGACTGATGACGCTTATTCGCCGAAAAACGGCGTTAACTTTGAATTTAGAGTTTTCAAAAGACAAGTATTAAGTTGAGAGATAAAATTTAATAAAGATACTGCAGTGGTCTAAAATTAACCTAAAGTACAAAATGAGTTGCTGCTATGCCAGATGAGAATAACCAAATGTCATAAGATGTATTAAATGGCTAATTTGCAAGTGAATACTTGAAAATGCGGTTAAATGTTTAATTGGTGGCTTGAAAGTTGGTTTGGAAGAAAGAAAATGCTTGATCAGGTGAAAATAGAGGGCTAACTAAGAGATGAGGCTAGCCTAAGTTAACTCAACTCGACGGATAGAACAGAAAAGAAAGGAGATGACAATATCCTGAGTTAACTCAACTCCTAGAAGACTAACTTAAAAAAGGATGAATTTAGCCTAAGCTAAATCAACCTGAAAGATATAAAGAGAGAAGAGGAAGAAAGATGAAAAATAAAATAAAAATAAATTACATTACATTACTGTAGCAAAAATAGAAAATGCTTGATCATGCGGCGCTCCCGACCTCCAAGTGTATGGACGAAAAGTTAATATCTAGGTTGTTCTGTATAATGGAGAATGTAAGATCTGTTGAGATTGACCTGAGTGTTGAGGCAATGGTTGTTTGTACGCATCTCGTTGTGGATCTCGATGTCTTCCATGAAATCCAGCCTATCGCAAGAGTTGCACGACAACTTATAAATACCACTTTTTGAGAGAATACCTATTTTATCTTTAGTGTTATTTAAAAAGGTTTGTAATTGATTTCTGTTTTTAAAGGAAAGATGAATTACTGACAAATTGGCGAATTGTTTTGGAAATCTTACTGTTCGTCTCTAAGTCAAAAAAAAAAAAATGGAGAATGATTTTTCTGCGAATTGTATATTAAGCTGTGAGAAAATTTTTTCTTAGTTTTTTGAGTTTTGTTTTGTTGATTAAAGTGTCAACAAGACTAGGATCAAAATGGTTGTTGAACGCGATTTGTCTAATTATATTTACTTCTTTGATGTATTCGACAGAAGAGAAAGGTATATTAAGTAACCTATTGACATAGCAATGGAAAGCTGCTATCTTGTATTGCCACGGGTGGTGTGACAAGTAAGATATAGTGTAGTCCGTTTGAGTAGGTTTCCTATATATCGAAAACGCAAGACTGTCCATCGCTCTATGAACAGTGATGTCCAAAAAATTAAGTTTATTATTATTTTCAAGTTCGATTGTAAAATAGATGTTCGGATGGATGATAGATGATATTTAGCTTGTCTAGAAGAGCACCGGTCCCCTGAGCATCACAATCAAGGAAGCAAAGACAATCATCCATCACATAACAAAATCAATGTAGGATCTCTCGATTTATGAGAGTGACTATATGACTGTTTTCCAAATTGTTCATAAAAACATCTGCTAAAACTGGAGAAAGGCAGCTGCCCATTGCCAAGCCATCAGGTTGTTTATAATATTTGTTATTAAATTGAAAAAGGGCTTGAGACAAGCAAAGGTTTAGAAGTGACAATAAATTAATTTTCTGTTGATAGTTACATTACATGTAGTAAGAAGATCACAGACAAGTGGTACTGCCTCTGTTTTTGGTACTGTAGTAAATAGGTTAGTTAGTTTTTGGTACTGTAGTAAATTGGTTAGACATATAGAAAGAAACCATAATGTAATAAATTCTTTAGTTTTTGATTAAAAAAATGGAATTACTTACCGAATATGTAGGAATAAACTTAGTGATATCCTTAATCAAGTTATATGTAAATTGAGCTAGGTAATAAACAGGTGTGTTGGTAAAACTTACCACAGGTCTAATTGGTGTACTTATCTATTTTATGGATCTTAGGGAGACCAAACAACCTAGGTATTCTGGGAGTGCTAGAAGTTAAATTTTCCTTGGCATTATTTTCTTCGAAAAACGGTTTCAAATGCTGGTGACTTTCCTTAAAAAATTATTAAAAGGGTTGTTAGGTAATTGAGAAAATTTATTATCGATCAAGAATGACTAAGCAATTGCCTTTATCTGCCTTAGAAACAATGAGATCTTTTCAAAGTTTTAAATAGAAATTAGAAGAACGAGTGTTGAATTTTGATGAATTTTTCTTTGGGTTATACAAGATGTTATGAAAGTCATTACGAATTATATTTTTGATGATAGAATCATTGGAGATTTGTTCAACCATAAGATCAAGCTGAACTGCGAACTGCAAAACATCACCCTCGAACAGTGAAAGTCTCAGACAGTGTTTAAGCTCTAAGTTTAAAAGCTCAAGCTCATCTGTGTCAAAAACTGTGCTGGTCAAATTCTTGATTTTCTCATGAAATTTAAAATTTGAGAATTTCTTAGAGGCGGAATTGAATCTCTGCAAGTTAGAATTGATTTTTTGTTTAATGAGAGCATCAAGTTTTGGCCTCACTCTTGCAAACAGAAAGTTCATCGGAGATGTTATTAGAAAATTCGGAGAAGTGATCGAGACCAAATTGATTGACAAAGTTGTCATAATTTTTCTTTAGTTAGCAGTTGATCAAATCTAATCTGACATAGTGCTTACAAATTTCAGCCTTTATGAGTTTAACCGAAGATCTTGTTTAAATTTAAGAGAAACGTTTTTGAAAATCTTGACTGTCCCAAACTTTGGTGTGGCCTCTTCCTTAATGCAATTATTCAGAAAAAGCTCAAATTAAAAGTCAAAAATGAAGATCTCATTGTTTCTAAGACAGATATAGGCAATTGCTTCGTTATTCACAATAAGACGGACTTCTTTTCTAAACTTTCTCAATTACCTAACAACCCTTTTAATAGTTTTATAAGGAAAGTCACCAGGGTCATCAAGCATTTCAAACCGTTTTTCGAAGAAAATAATGCTAAGAAAAATCTAATTTCTAGCAATCCCACAATACCTAGATTGTCTGGCCTTCCTAAAATCCATAAAATAGATACACCAATTAGAACTATGGTAAGTTTTACCAACACACTTGTTTATTACCTTGCTCAATTTACATATAACTTGATTAAGGATATCACTAAGTTTACTCCTACATATTCGGTAAGTAATTCCATTTCTTTAATCAATAAACTAAAGAATTTAGAACTTCCGCACAATTACATTATTGCTTCTATCGATGTGTCTAAACTATTTACTACAGTACTAAAACCAGAGGCAGTACAACTTGTTGCGAGTGCACCTACATAGGTAGGACATGTAGACCATTGAAACTCCGTATCAACGAACATATGAACAGAAATAATTCTGCTTTCGGAGAACATTTGCGAAATCATAAACACAACTTCAGTCCTCATTCCGATTCAAAGATCTTGCATAACATATCATTAAAAAACTTCATGGAGGACATCGAGATCCACAACGAGCTGCGTACAAATAACCATTGCCTCACCACTCAGGTCAATCTCAGTAATGTAATTTAATTTAATTTAATTTTATTTTATTTTATTTTTCGTCTTTCTTCTTCTTCTTTCTCTATCTTTCAGGTTGATTTAGCTCAGGCTAAATTCATCCCTTTTTAAGTTAGTCTTCTAGGAGTTGAGCTAACTCAGGCTATTGTCATCTCCTTTATTTTCTGTTCTATCCGTCGAGTTGAGTTAGCTTAGGCTAGCCTCATCTCTAAGTTAGCCCTCTATTTTCACTTGATCAAGCATTTTCTTCCTTCCAAACCAGCTTTCAAGCCACAAATTAAACCGAATTTTCAAGTATTCAAAGCAAACTATACAGACACAGCCTCTCGCTAAATTCACACTTAATAATAATAATTTCTACCTCCTAGTCAGTGTACAATATAATCTCAATTTCATTCCCGATGAAACTGTTCTATCCAAGCCGAGGTATTCTGTTTCAAATTTAATTAGTAGATTAACAGTGAGAATGGAATCAAAACAGTTCCTATTATTTGATTAGGATTTATTACTTTTTAGTAAACCAAGTCTTTTCTGAATATTAGTTATCGGGTAACGGGTTTATTTGCTATTATTTATTCTGTTTTAGGGTATTTTCGTTCGACAAACCCAAATAAAATTTACTATAAAGTCCTGAAGCAACTAATTATTTTATCAACCTTTCGGCTTGTCTAGATGAACCCTTCAATATAATATATTCTGATTTGGGCTCCTGAAAATGAGGCATAATTTAATTCCAATTATTTTTCAAATTTGAGACAACGTCAGATGTAAATTTAAATATTAATTATATGTTAAATTTTACATTATTAGATTGTACTTTAATACTTAAATTCACAGCTGTGGCCGCATTCTTGCTTGTGGCACAAACTAGCTATATTGTTTGTGCTTGTGGCTAGCTGGTTCATAGAGTTAGTTAGTCAATAAATAACAATAAATCATTTAATTAATTTGTTTACTATTTAATGACGCTTGCAGTGACTCTATGCAAGGTTAAAGTGGTTTTCTCGTCCAGGAAGGCTTATCTCAGGTCTTTCTACATGTGATGCCAAATAAATAATTTTTCGGAAATCTCCTTATAAGAGTTTCCTTAACTGAAAGGGTATTTGCTAGTTAATGCCGTTTGATCCCTTCCGGACAAGTAGTGTTCTAGCTTAAAATGACCTCCTCTAAGACAACCTTCGACCTTTCTACGACCCCGGCTTTTGCTTATAATGTCTATCAATCAGTACATAATCGTTTTTTTTTATAAACTACCTGATATACTTATACAGTAAAAACGTTATTAAACACGTACCTAATTGAGATTATAATTATCAAACGAACAACGATGTGTATAACAGAGCGCTGAGATAACAATGGCTTCATTTGATCTTGTCTGAATGTTGCTCTCGACGACTAGAATACCTAATAATGCAGTAGAAATTAATTTATTCCTGTGTACCCACACATCCTTGTGTAAATAGCTCAATCAGTTGCTTTGGTTAATTTGAAATTAAGTAAATAAGCTGGATGTTATTGATGCCGAAATTAATATGTTTTATATTTAGGATTGGATGATGTTATTTTTCGGCTCCGTGCTACTTTGAATAAGACTGTAATATGCAAATATTTTGTTTTAATAGCTCATATACCAGAGAACTTGGAGAAGTTTTTCGTCTTATTTCAACTTAGAGCTAATATTAATTTAGCTTAATGTGGAGCTGATGAGCCCTAAGCAAACTTCTGATAAGGATTTGCAGGATAACAGAAGTATATCAAATATCCCATTAAAGTTTGAAAACCAATTTTTATAATGCTGATGAGTATATAATATTCATTTAAGCGCCCCAGAGCCCAGAGCTTTCCCAATTTTAAAACTAGATCTCCATCAATAAATTATATTACAAGCTTGCACATGGACATAACAAATATTCCTTCACCATTTTAGTAGGAATACTGTAAAAATGAATTAGTAAATTCTCTGAAGCAGTTCTATTGTTCTCGACCAAATGGCGAAATTACGTAAAATATTTTTTAGTTTGGAAACTTGAAGAACATTTTTAAAAAATTTTGAGCGATGTTAATAATAAAATAATATCCGCAAGATGAGAAACCAATCTTCTTAATTGATTTAGTTCCTAATATTTTTTAAGGCTACACACTCTTGGTTTTAATGTCAAAAATGCTCTAATTATCTCGTAGAATTATCTCTCTACGAGATATAGCATTTTTAACAAACATGGCTAAGAGCATGTATTAGTTATAAGGCTGTTTTAAAGCGTAAAGTTTAAGAATCCTTCGCCATTTCGTCAATAATTCCTTACATTTATTGCATAATTACTATTTTTTGTGAACATTATATCAAAACGGCCATGTCATGTATGTATTGCTTTTATGTTTAAAGGATGAAATAGATGTGTTTAAAATTTTGACAGTTGTGAACAAGCAAAGTAACATCCACAAAAGAGGAAAAAATCAAAATGATTTTTTTTTAAATCCACATATTTAACAAAATTGAAAATAAATAACTCATAATACTTTATGAAGATAGATGCCTTCGCCATTTTATCAGGAATGATGATTTAATTTCCTCGGAGAATTACCGCTCTGACAAAATAATAGTATTTTTGTGAAATAGTGGTCTCTTTATGACTGGCACTATAATAGATTATATTGCAATAAAATTTCGATTACTAAACGAAATATGACCTTATATTTTTGTTAAAACTGCATGTAGGACTTCTCGTGACACATAGTTTTTTTTACATCTTTAAATTCAGATCAATATTTCCCATTTATTTGTTTACCGTGCAAATGGATATTTATTTAATGTATCATAAAAATTAAATTACATTTTATTACCCACATCAAAATTAATTTTATTACAACATATATTTTGACCATTTTATATATGAACATATAGAAATACATTACTAATAATAATTTATACAAATTTCAGACTTCCTCAAAATATACTTATTCTTCTTGATACAGTATTTAAAAGTCTTTCTGGGAGTTCAATACGAAAGTTCAAAGTTTGGGTTAGTTTGGGTTAATGAGCATTACGAGTAATTTATTTGCTTCGCCATTTGGTCAATAATTATAGATATAGTTTCCTTGTAGAATAGCCTTTAGACAAAATTTTTGGCAGAACATGCATTATTTATAAAGCTCTTTTATGTTTGGAAATGTGAAGATTATTTTTTAAAGTTTTTAAAGTTGGCCAGAAAGATTTTACCTTCACAATAAGAGAAGACTACATTTTTGTTAAAAAATCCATCTCCAAAAAAGTGTTATATGATCTTGTAGAATACCCATTATATGAGAAAATTATAGAATTCTTGGCAAGACATTCAATTTTTCTTTTTTTTTTTTATGGCAATGGCACACACACTAAAGGTAGATCCTATGGCGCTCGACGAGCGGTGTGTGTGCGGAGATGTTGATTGACACGGTTCTTGAATATTTGTAGGTTGTAATTAGTGGGAAACAGATGTCCTGGAAGTGAGTTCCACAGTGATGCAGTGCGCCAGACAAAGGAGTTCTGGTAAAGCGATGTTCTAGGTGTTTCTAGTTGTACGACGAACTGGTGCGCTCCTGCCGTCTGTCGGGACTGCCTGACAGGAGTTGCCAGGGGCGGGATTATGCGGGCCAAATCCTGGGAACATCTGCCGTGAAAGTATCTGTAAAACAGAGACATCTCGGCCACATGTCTGCGATGTTCCAGACTATCCAGATTCCGGGTCAACTCCGGATCGCCGACGAGACTCACAGCCCTCTTCTGAATGGAATCCAGCAGCTTTAGGGTATGCTTTGGTGCGGCACCCCAGATATGTGAGCAATATTCTAAGCACGGTCTTATTTGCGCTTTGTACAGCAAGAGCAACTGCTGCGGTGTATAGAGTTTTTTGTTGCGAAATAGCGCACCAAGCTTCTGGGAGGCTGATTTTGCGATGTTAGCAACATGGTCATGCCATGACATATTGCTGTTGACCGAGACACCCAGCAGCCCGATTGACGAGGATGAAGGAATGGTCGATCCTGCCATAATGATGTCAGGGCCGGCTGTATTGGCCCGCTTAGTAAACGTTGCGGCTTGGGTCTTTGCTGCATTGAACTGGACCAAATTTCGGTCGCCCCAAGCTTGAACTTTCTCCAGGTCTTGATTAACTGCTGTAATCTGCTCCTGTCTGCGGTGATGAGTCTCAGTCGCTGGTAAGGGTTTTTCTGATCTAAAGTGGGAGACAAGGGTACTGTCATCTGCAAAACTGTAAACAGGATTATTCGTTTCGATCAGCAGGTCATTAATATAGATGAGGAACAGAGTTGGTGAAAGTATTGCGCCCTGAGGCACGCCCGCGTTGATGGTGAATGTGTCCGAGATGTGTCCATCGACTGCAACGTGTAGGGATCGGTTCTTAAGGAAACTGGCCAGCCAGCTGCAGAGAGAGGCGGGCAGTCCCAAGGACGGCAGTTTGTTGAGCAGTCCGTCATGCCAAACTCTGTCGAATGCCTTTGAAATATCCAACGCAATCGCTCGAGACTCTCCGTAGTTTTCAATTGCCCTACTCCATATATGAGTGTCATAGGCCAATATATCTCCTGTCGATCTCTCTTTGCGAGAGCCGTATTGATTATCGCTGATTATTCTGTTGCTCTCGAGGTACTTGAGTAGTTGCTGGTTGACTACACGTTCCATGACTTTGGAGATTATTGGAAGCAAGGCAATCGGGCGATAGTTTGAGGGCGTGGTTTTCTTGCCTTTTTTTGGAACAGGTTGCACTCGAGCGACTTTCCAAGAGGATGGGTAAATCCCTTTTCTGTAAGAAAGAGAAAAAAGCCTGGAAAAAACAGGTGTTAGTTCGTTGGCGCAGTTCTTTAGCACGATGGCAGGTATTCCGTCCGGTCCTGATGCCTTTTGCGTATCTAGTTCTTTAAGGATTTTGCGAATATCACGATGAGAAAACTTGACTTCTGCCATGGTGGTGTTGATGTTCGGTATAGTGGGGAGAGTCTTGCTTTGGGGCACGTCTAAGGTAGAGTGCGATGAAAACATTTTGGCGAGCATGTTTGCTTTTCCCTTGGCTGTAGTCGCCGTGATGCCACGTTCGTCCGTCAAAGGTGGGAGAGACGTTTTTGTAAAGTTGTTACTTACTGCCTTTGCTACCGACCAGAAATTCCTGGAGCCACTGGGGTATTGCAAAAGTTTATTCCTGATCCTTTGATTGTGTTTGTCCTTAGTTTCGTCGATCACACGCTTGCACTCGTTTCTCGCTTCGATAAAATAATTGCGATTTTCAGCGGTCTGATTTTGCTGCCAGTACTTATAGGCTTGCTGTTTCCTTCCTACAGCTCTTTCGCATCTTTTGTCGAACCAGGGCTTTCCTTTTGATGGTAACTTGATGGAATTTGGGATGTATGCTTCCATTCCTGAGGAGATTACTTGCATGATCTCTTCGCAGCAGTCTGACGGGTCGTCAGTGGCAAAGCAGACGTCGAGCCAAGGAAAATCTAGGTAAAACTGCCTCAGATCGTCCCAGTTTGCAGAATTGTAATGCCAGATTTTGCGAGGCAATGGTGGATCCTTCTGTATGAGTGGCAATTCACAAACCGTTGTAATAAGTTTGTGGTCGGAGGTACCTAATGGCGGACCAACTGTAACCTTGTACTGGTCAGGATTGGTGGTCAGAAAAAGATCCAGGAGGGCGGCGAATTCGCCCCTCTCTGAGATTCGAGTTGGTTCGTCTACAAGTTGAGTAAGCCCGCAGCTGATGGCAAATGCTTCAGCCTCTCTACCTTCGTTGTCGGTCTTGTTGTGATGTTTGAGCCAGTTGGTGTTGTGGGCATTGAAGTCTCCCGGAACGATTATTTCTGAACTGGGGTGATCGACCTGTATTGAGTCAAAGGTGGTAGCTAGTGTTGAGAAAAAGCTTTGGTAGGCTCTATCGCTCGGAGGGCGATAGAGACAACATATAAACTTGGTTAATCCCTTGGCGGTGAACTTGAGCCACATGACGTCAAGGTTGTTCGGTTCGAGTGTTTCCTCGCGGTGACATGAAAGGTCGCTTCGGACAAAAAGGCATATTTCGAACTTATATCTAAATCGGGTATGTAAGTCGTAACCAGGATAGAGGTAGTTCACTGTTGTTGTTGTAGAACATACTTGTGTTTTTGTAAGGGCTAATATGTGTGGTCTATTTGCTTATAGATGTTGGTGTACCGAATTTATGTTTGTATTTAGGCCTCCTATGTTGCAGAAATCTATTCTAAATTGGTTCGGTATCTTTACTGTCTGTGAAATGCGGAATGAAGGGCTCCCAGGGCCACCCAGCGCCCGGAGATCCGAATGGCCGGGGAGTTTACCTCCGGAATATTTTGATCCTGGAAGCACCATCATGTCCATATATTCCTACTGTGAAACCCGGGATCACCAGCGCGGAAGCGGAACGTGATTTGGGAAAACCACTTAGCGCTCCCCAATTCTGGTGGGGTGGTCTTTCACCGGACGATGCGAGTAGGCTTATGCATCTACCACATAGGGCCGCTTCCACTCGAAGCATCGGCCTCAGACTCATTCCTTTGGCGGTCCCTAGTCTGACAGGGGTAAAAATGGGGTTTGTTGGATCACTCCCCAGTGATCAGCTCCAGACTTTGTACTGTGGTGTTCTCCAGCCTGGAGGAGGACGATGGGATTTGATGGGCCACATCCCGTGGCAACTCGGAATGGTGGGGGCGTTACTACCCGTAATCAAACTGCTCTCACCAGTTTGACGTTCCTGCCAGCCAATGCAATGCAGCCCCTCTTGTCACAAACTGTCATTGATCGGCCCCAGACTTTGTACTTTGGTGTTCTCCAGCCTGGGGGAGGACGATGGGATTTGATGGGCCATATCCCATGGCAACTCGGAATGGCGGGGGCGTCACTCCCCGTAATCAAACTCCTCTCACCAGTTTGACGTTCCTGCCAGCCAATACAATGCAGCCCCTCTTGTCACAAACTGTCATTGATCAGCTCCAGACTTTGTACTTTGGTGTTCTCCAGCCTGGGGGAGGACGATGGGATTTGATGCGCCATATCCCATGGCAACTCGGAATGGCGGGGGCGTCACTCCCCGTAATCAAACTCCTCTCACCAGTTTGACGTTCCTGCCAGCCAATACAATGCAGTTCCTCTTGTCACAAACTGTCATTGATCAGCTCCAGACTTTGTACTTCGGTGTGATTTGATGGGCCATATCCCATGGCAACTCGGAATGGCGGGGGCGTCACTCCCCGTAATCAAACTCCTCTCACCAGTTTGACGTTCCTGCTAGCCAATACAATGCAGTTCCTCTTGTCACAAACTGTCATCGACCAGCTCCAGTTGTTACATCACATTTTATAAGAAAATTGCAGCATTCTTGACAAAATTGCGAGAGAAATGTATTACTTAATATACCGTTGCATGTGTGGGAAAGTGAGGAATATTTGTTGAAAATTTCGAACTAGAACTAGAAAAATATTGAATTTCTTCCTAAATTCAATCTAATTAAATTTGAATATAAATACCTTTTAAAGGTAAATTTTGGGAATCTTGACCAAATGGCAAAAGACAATTATTGTTTCTAATATTATTGTTATGTTTGACGCGTTTCCATTTTATAAGAGCAGGTATGCAGAATCCAGTGGCAAGTCTAGAATTATTGTATCCAAGGGGGGGTTGAAAAGAGTGACGAAGTAAAAAACGTCTATTCGGCCTTACTACCTTAGTCGATGCTAAAATATTATATTACATATCTGTAAAACAAGAATTAAATGAAAAGCACGAGAACAAAATACTTCATGCTATCGTCAGCTATAGACAACTTAAAATTGTTCTTTCCCTACTTAGGTACGCAAAAAAATATAAATGTCTTGACCAAGGTCTTGACCAACGAATTCTTATCGGGGGTTAGAGGTCTTAAATGTAGATATTATCGAAACAACATTTCAATTAAACGAGTGATAAATTTGACCCATCCGATTATAAATAACCGTACAAATCTGACTTTAACCCGCCTCTGAATTTATTCAAAATACAGTGGCTTTTATACAAGAATTCAAAAATATTGTCATTGGCGCCATCTGTTCTGGAATCTTATAAGCAATAACTTCTAAATGTGCATTTTAAGATCCTTTACACAAATAGTGCACTATGTAAAAATCAACCTCTCCTACGCATTTAAAGATCCTTTACACAAATAGTGCACTATGTAAAAATCGACCTCTCCTATTGGTCGATCCATCTCGTATTACGATATGTCTGCGTGATGCAATCGATTTCTATCAAGGGCTCTTGTGGTGTAGAGGTTTAGATCGTTGGGTCTCACCTGGAAAACGCGGGTTCGAACCCCGTTGCTTTTTTTTATTTTTTTTTTAAAGATTATGTTTCTAAACAGCTTTCTTTCTTGATTTTGGGTATGTCTTGGGTTAGATTGGGTTAGCACCTGGTTAGTTTCCTTTTCTTGAGCCCCCGTAGCGAGCGAAGCGAGCGGAGGGCCATGCGGATCGACCAATGGGAAAGGCCGAATTTTATATAGTTCACTATTTGTGTAAAGGATCTTATAATGCCTCTCCTATTGGTCGATCCATATCGTATATGTCTTCGTGATGTAATCAATTTCTGTCAAGAGCTCTCGTGGTGTAGTGGTTTAGATTGCTGGGTCTCACCTGAACGGTCCGGGTTCAAACCCCGTTGCTTTTTTTATTTTCTTTTAAGATTATATTTCTAAACAGTTTTTTCTTCATGATTTTGGGTATGTCTTGGGTTAGTTTGGGTTAGCACCTGGTTAGGTACCCTTTCCTGAGCCGCGTTTAAAGATCCTTTACACAAATAGTGCACTATGTAAAAATCGACCTCTCCTATTGATCGATCCATCTCGTATTACGGGATGTCTGCGTGATGCAAGCGGTTTCTGTCAAGAGCTCTCGTGGTGTAGAGGTTTATACAGCTGGGTCTCATCTGGACGGTCGAGGTTCGAACCCCTTTGCTATTATTTTTTTTAAAAATTATGTTTCTAAACAGTTTTTTTCTTGATTTTGGGTATGTCTTGGGTTAGTTTGGGTTAGCACCTGGTTAGTTTCCTTTTCTTGAGCCCCCGTAGCGAGGGGAGGGCCATGCGGATCGACCAATAGGAAATGCCGATTTTTATATAGTGCACTATTTGTGTAAAGGATCTTATAATGCTCCAGAGCCCCCGTAAAGAGCGAAGCGAGCGGTGGGCCATGCGGATCGACCAATAGAAGAGGCTTACTTTTATATGGTCCTCTATTTGTGTAAAGGATCTTATAATGCAAATGTGTATTGGTTATGGGAGAAATTTTACAGTTTACTGTCTATTGCCGAACTAATCTGAATATTGGCTTTTGCATTGTTGAGGAAAATTGCACTAGATGCCGCATTGTCGCCGCCAGTAAACTCGCCATGCGGATCGACCAATAGGAGAGGCCGATTTTGATATAGTCGGCTACGCCTGTAAAGGATCTTAAAATGCTTATAATAACCACTTGGCGGATTAAATATTTTTATGCCGCAACCATAGATGTCGTTATCGCAGCTCTGACATAAAGATTAGTAAAATAAGCTAGAATAATTGGATTTTGTGTTTTTATCTGATCTTGTGATTTAAGAGATCAGATTTAAGTCCAGTTGCGTCAAACTTAAAATCCCCTGTTATTCCCTAGGTAAATATTGTTTCCCCAGTAGAAATCCCCAAAATAAAATATCCCCGAAAAATACCCCAAAGAAAAAAAAATCCCCTAATTTTTGGGGAAAATCCCCTAATCTGGTATCCCTGATTTCAAATCAATGCTCATATCAATCAGCGTCGTTATAGACGAACGGTAAGATGTAAACCTAGTACTGCCTCTGCAGTGTACTGGTAGAAGTTTTAAAACTCTGAAGGATGACGATCCTTTACTACCATACGGCACTATGCTATATTAGCCGCTTTTGATTGGTGGGTTAACGACACTTTAAAGTACTGTCAAAGCATATGATTTGTTATACTCGGGTACTGTTAACTCTTCACGCATGGCCCTCCTAAACGGTAGATAAAGTGAAAGTGACGTTAATCCATCAATCAGAAGCGACTAATATAGCATAGTGCCGTTATGACTGTAACAGATCTAAAAACGTAAATTACATTGCCTTTATATTAGGTTTGTTCTAACAGCGATTTAAACCCAAACCAAACCAAATCCAAGCCACCGGACTTTGCGCATAGCGATTTAAGTGTCGGTTATATTGCAATGCGCAAACTCCAGATGGCTTGGTTTTGGTTTCAAATCGCTGCTAGAACAAACCTATTATTGTAATTCAAAATGCAGTTTGCGCCATCTGTCGGGGAGTCTTATAAACACTAACTTCTAATGTATCGCATTTAAAGATCCTTTACAGGCGTAGCCGACTATATCATATCGCCTATTGGTCGATCCGCATGAACCTCCGCTCGATTCGCTCACTACGGGGGCTCAAGAAACGGAAACTAACCAGGTGCTAACCCAAGACATTCCCAAAATCAAGAAAAAAATTGTTTAGAGACATAATCTTAAAAAAAAATTAAAAAAGCAACGGGGTTCGAACCCGTGCCTTCCAGGGGGGACCCAACTACCTACAAACACCTCTCAGGCACTAGAGATCTTACGAAAAATCTATTGCATCACGATGACATATTAGGTTTGTTCCAACCGACTAGAAAACCGTACGAGGGATCGTCATTTCTAGTTGTCTATTTCACTTTTGAAAATGATGAATAACCTGTCATGTTGACAAACGAATTATGCTACTAGAAATTACCGTCCTATGTACGGTTTTCATGGTCAGTTGGAACTAAGGAGGTCTAGAGGGAAGGAGATCAAACGTAATGTTATTATTTTGGTCACGGTTTGTCGACGGGAAATGAGTTTAAGATCTCACCGCCAGAGGGCGTCCGTGTCTTATGCGATAGGAAAAATACATGGTTTCTTATGGACATAGTGGACATTTTTCACTTTTTCATTATTGGAAACGTATTACTTGATGTTATTTAACCCCTAACCACAGCTTTAGTGTAAAAGCTGTACCTTAACCATCGTAGTGCGGTCTCGGTGACGGCAAATTAAAAGAAAAACATTTTATTTGTGTATGTGTCAAGCCTTCCTGTTTGGAATGGGCAGCCAAGATCTGTTAAAAATTGTAAGCATCATAAATCGTTAGCGATTTTGCTCAATTCGCTCGTTGCCATTTCAATTTTAGAGGCTGTAACTTAAAGTACCGGTAGTTAATTTTTTTCATCAATTTTTTTCCATACTTTTTAGAATCTGTTAATAATTTTACTTAATATAAAGAGTTTAGTTCTATAGACAATTTTTTGGCGTTTGTGGAAAAAATTAATAAAATATGTTATTCACATTATTTTTCATCATTTATTTTTTGAACAAGAAATGAGGGTAAAATGTTTATATGCAGTTTTATTTTAGGTTACTCTCTAACCTATAAGACTATTTGCATTTGCAATGAGCAAAACATTTTATTCTTAATAATTAATATCTGAGAACAATTAGAAATCATTACTGTATTATTCACAAGCATACAGAGAGAGGATATTGATGAATATGATACAAAATTTATCATTATATTCTTGATATGAAATAAAAACAATCAGCTGTATTCTCAAAATGACGTCTTTTATTTCATGATGCAAAGTACAAAACAACTTCTGCTTAGATTAACTTTGTCCAAACTCATAGACAATCACATAAACGTAATAAAACACAATTAACACCAAGTTTTTTAACAAAAAAAACGCGAAATAATCACATATTTTCCATAAGCCACCGTGTTAAAAACCTATCGCATGGGATCGCAGCGCCAACTATGGCAAACTTGTGAACTATTACAAAAGTATGACCAGAAGACCAGAAATCCGAATTTCGGCCATTGTCGATTGCTCTCCTTATTTCTAGCCCTCCTTAGTTGGAACAGAGCTTTTGTAATACGAGATGGATCGACCAATAGGAGGGGCCGATTTTGATATAGTCGGCTACGCCTGTAAAGGATCTTTAAAGCCTAATGTATCGCTTATCGGAGAAATCTTACAGTTTACTGCGCATTGCCGATCTAATCCATATATTGACATTTGCATTATTGACGAAAATTGCAATAGATGTCGCCGCCTGTAAACTTACCGAAAAGGCGAGACATGTGTCTTAAGGGGGATTCATAAACTTGACGGTGAGTATTCCGTTTGCCGACGGGATTGACGTTTACCGACTGCCGCTCGTAGCCATAAAAATTACCTTTCATAAACTTGCCGTTGTGTCGTGCGTCGTCCGTCAAAAACATAAACAAATTTAACCTATAAATTTAGCCTAATTGTTGTTGTTAATAACCTTAAATTGTATTAGAATGGACAAGTATGATGGCCAGAAGTATTTATTAGGTGCATTAAGGCTTATTTTCTGTTCGTATGCAGCCATTAAAATGCGTCAAAACAAACACGACAAAACGAGACCAAGACGCAGGTCCTTAATATCACGTGACAGATTAAAACGCATTTGATTGGCCCTTAAAACATTCTACGACCGTTGCTACGACCGTCGGCCGGAAAAAGATAAAATTGGTTTATGTTCAACGGCACCACCGGCAGGTCCACCGGCGGCCGGTAGAGATAACGGCAAATATGAATGGTCTTATGCATTTCAATGTTTTTAATTTAGAACGGTCACCGCAAACGGCACCGGCAGTCGGAACGTCAAGTTTATGAATCGGCCTTTAATATGAATTTTATTATAAATTCATCACGGTGGCTTTTTAAAGTGACACTTCTTCTACTTCTGCTTCTTTAGAAGGTAAGCTAGGGTGAACGTGTTACAAAAATAGTGATGTGCAAAACGTATCTACCGCTTAAAAAAGATTAGATACTTTACTCCGTAAAAACATCGAATACTCCTGATTGAGACTACTTATATAAAGAAAGAGAACATACGTACACTTATTCATATGAATCTTTCTCTGAAAATAATTATGAACCATACTTATGAATTCGAGGTCGTGATACAGATTGTTATGGAACAAAACGAGTAGGTAAATATATAAAAAAAAATCTTAGTAATAGAGGTTCATGGATTTCGAAGGCCAATCAAGGAATTAGCGAAGCATCAATCACCTGTCAAGCTGTCAAATGCAAAAAAAATGAGGAAGTCTGCTAGTACTTGTCACACTGGCAACACTGCTTAAGTCGGCGCTACACGGTTTGTCAAATATTGGTACCAAGGTTGGATATAATATTGGAGCCAAGCTTGGGCTCAAGATCAGCAATTGGCATTTGGCAAAATGCTTCTGCCGCACAGACTCACACGCGTCGAACGTTGGATCCAACATCGGAAGCCAACATTTGGGACTGTGGCCATGATCCTTTTGAACTGCATCTTTTCCTTTTTGAAAATATCTGCCTCTGTTTCGATTACCCTGGATTTGTAAAAAAAAAGAAAATGGACCACACTGTGGCATTGCTGCTGGCATCGTGGTTTTATCTTCTGCAAAATTAGTGTTACAACAAGAAAAAACATAATTTTATACACATACCTCACTCGTATGCTTTGATGCGGGTCATAATACCGGCACTCAGCCAAACCTCTCCAGTGTCCAACGTTGGATGCGTAAAATTCTATGTTACACGGCCACACGATGCTACAAATGTCGATGTGGCCGACGTTGGAAGATGTTTGACACACCGTGTGACGCCTGCTTTATACGTAATATCAATATTAGCCAGGCCAGAGCGAAAAATCAATAAATACTATTATTTGAAATCTGTAGATGGCGCCAACACGCCTGAAAAATAAAGTAGCCTTCTGCTCCGCCTGAAATAAGGATATATGCGTATTATTTCATTGCTAACAATTTTTGATGTGTAAACATCTTACGCCTCTTTCAGACGATACGGATTTTAGCCGGTCCGGTTTATTGTAGTCCAATAGTGCATTAAACTAATTGTGACAAGGTTTTAATGCACCACTCACGTTAAAACCAATAGAACCGGACCGGCTAAAATCCGTATCGTCTGAAAGAGGCCTTACGCGGCGGTATGAGAGTAAATATCAGAAAATGGTCGGAAGTGTGAAAGCAAATATGACATCATAATCATGTGCAGTCTACTTTAGCGCTTCCTTGTAAAACGTGCTCTTTCTAATGCCAGAATATAGGCAACCAATTCCAAATATGTGGTTGCCTATATTCAGG
>JAEQML010052704.1:0-41915 GCA_016904865.1 Pissodes strobi
ATATCGCTTTCTTCCGAAGAAGTGATGACACAGACTTTTTAAATCCTTTGTATGTTAGAGTTATTTTTATTTTACAACTTCAGGAAGGTGATGGAAATATTAACGATTTCATAAATTAGGGAGTTCTTAGTCAGTGCGCTCCTAGCTGGCAGTAGGAGATTGCTGTCCTTCCTGGTATTATATTTATTACTAGACAATGAGGCATCAATCACAACATTGCCTCTATATTTGTCAAATACTAGGCATAAAATTCTCAATATAAAGTTATAGCGATGCTATGTAAATAATAGCCTGCAAGAAACACGAACATTTGATCTGCAAATATACCTACAAGCTGTCTTAAAGCTGTTTTAAATAGATAATGGCTGCAGAATCCTCCAAAAACCAATAGCACGCCTCACGTTGCTTTCCAGAAGTGAAAAATAGACTGACGTAGAGACCGCTCTTCCAAGTTCATTCGACACAATCCTAACGCGGCGTAATATTCCTTCGCGAGCTGATTCAAGCTGTGGATATGGTTATGGAACTTCAATTTATCGGCAATCATAATGCCAAGGAACTTAATAAACTATTTATTTTCTAGCTCACAATCACCCAAACTAAGACCATGAGAATTAAGCTTAAAATGGAAAATACTTGTTTTGTAGACATCCGAGGCCATGTCCATCAATAAATCCTGCTGGGTGTGTGACCAGGAAATTTCGCAAATACCAAGTAAAACCATCTCGGATATTTTCACATAAATAAAACACAAGACCGGGGGGTAAGGTATAAGATCAGATCATTGGAGCACCCCATTAACTATGTCGCAAGCATCACACGCTCCGCCCCCAAGCCCACAATCAGCTTTCTCCCAGAAAGGAATGATACAAATGTCCCTAAAGCCGTACTGAGAAAGCTTCCTCAGTACTATTCTGTGATGCAGTATGCAGTTTCTCAGTAACACTGTGATAAAACTGGATAAGTGCATTGTTGTCAAATGTAATCCGACTAACCCTAATTAAACTACCTTTAAGGTTGTTACCAATATTCCAGTATGTGTGCTCTTCCTCCTATCATCATAATGCAACCATTTGTATGTATCGTTGTAAGTATGCAATGCCCTTAAATTAATAGAGGAAGTCTTTATACCAGAGGTACTTCAGGTTTTTCAGGATGTATTTTTAATTTTGCACAAGGGCAACCTCTTTGTGAAAATGCTCAAAACAAGTTCGTTAAAACCCTACAAAAAGTCCTGACACACGCAAACCACCTCCTCCCATGTAATACCGATAATTGTTAAAATTTGCGGAACTCTACACTCTGCCATGCCTAAATTGATTTGCTTTCTTCTTTCCATTTAAGCTTATTTTATTTAGCTCTAATAGCTGCTGACGTTCTATGGATAACGAGGGAGGATCTGGTGGATCCACCTTTGTTCCCCCCGCGCTGACAGTGAGATCAATTTACAGGTAGAACGTTGTATGAGAGGTTTTACTAACGGGTTGTGGACTCAAGAAAAGTCTGTAATATTAAGGACACAAAGGTATCAGAATGTAGTGTACCCCCAGCCCAAACCTAATGCAAAGTCAGCAGGTATAAACGGCCTGCTGACACTCAATATGAACAGGATCGGTCCGCAGGATGGTTCTGATTAAAAATTCAGCGAGATAATTGGAGAAAATTAAAGCCAACGATGGGATACGGATCGTGTAATAATCGTGTTTGTTGCAATTTAAGTTCCGATTTAAGTTAATCTAGTTATTTCAATAGAACTTAATTAAATCTAATTTTCTTTCGTATAGCAGGTAGTTCTTTTAGTTAGATTTACCTATCTTAAATGTTTTTGGACTTTTCTCGTTGTGATCTTTTGAAGGTAGTCAAAGCAATGTCAAAGACATCATTGTTGTTAAACATTATTTCTATAGCCTATACCACAAATATTTCACAAAACCGAAACCGTAGTTTATTCCAAAGTTAATTCACCGGATTTAGCGTGTCACGAACCCAAACTATCAACTTTATTAAGTCATTTCTAAATCAAGTTTAGAAATTTGCTGCATCGAGACCTGTCAATATGTTGGCACACGAAGGAAGATAATATTGAATGAAGTACAAACTCGTTGATGACTTTATAAATTAAATAAGCAAATATTTGTTGTTATCGCCCTTTCTGTATGAGTGTCAACAATGAGTGTTTATTTTTGGACACTCATTATACACAGACCATTAAATTTCTTATTTGCGAAACACTTCAAACTATGGCTGAAGATTTAACAGTTCATTTAGCAGATTGTAAAAATTAGTTTATTTATGGATTCTATAATGATTTGTTACTCAAGATTAATTTTAGAAATGTTGCATTATTAGGAACATAGGATGGAATCAATGCCAAAGGTTTTCCTAATAGCACAGGTATATATAATCTAATATAATCTTTTTTAGTTCCAATTGAACTATGAATAAGCGTAGAGTATTTTGACCTTCGCCGATTATTGACACCACATGTCACTTAACAGATCTTGCATACAGCGAATAACCGCAATAGATTTCAGAAATTAAATATTTTATTGTTCAAGCTATAGCTTCTGCAATAGTTTTATTTTCTATATTAGAAAGGTGTTTTAACAATACTAATTTAATGACATGAAAGCGACACATAGTTTCCTAATGATATTAGTAACTAATAGGCAGTACCAAGGTTAGTATGTTAGCAAACTCGTTTAGAAAAAAGGATACTCAAGCCGTAACATGTTTAAGTACATATACCTATATCTAAAAATAGCAAATGTTCCAATTTTATATATAATGCATGTCCCCAAATAATAAATCGTGTCAGGTGTACTTCCTAGAATGTTGGTTGACAAGCAGACACAAGCTGGTTGACAAGCCTCCAAATTTCAGATTAATCATACCAAAATCAAGATCAACATACGAGATTACTTCATTAATCACCAAAATTTGGGTTTAATTGTTTTTCAAGGTCAAATGTCATATTTACAGTGAGCGACTATGGGCTAGAGAGAATAAGAACGCAACAATATGTCAACTCCTAACAGGGCAAAGAATATGCTCAAATTTACCTGCTATCCTGAGTACAGCCCTATCAGCACTATCTAATGACAAAACGGCCAACGGTTGCTCCCGCGTCCATTCTTGTAAGGTGAGGTCCTTGTCGAATTCCATGGTTCAAGTCATGATGTACTAAAAGAAAAAAATAATAATTACTAAAATCATATAATGCACATTACAAAATATGTACTTTTATGCATATTTCAAAACCCTTCCATTTCAACCTAAATATTTTATTGCATTTGAAATACATGCATTTTATAACTTCGAAGAAACCTCTTGGGTAAACCACTGTCAAAATGTTGTAGTACATTAGTACATAATATTATGAATACAAAACGATCTCCGATTTTAATGAATTTTGTCGATACTAAGTATGTATTTATAGATCAATGTTGTCTATTTTTCCGCCTTGTAGAAACCATACTAAATATAGATAAACAAAAAGCCGCAAATACTAAAACAATAAGCCACAAAAATAGAACAGACGTTACAATTACGTACATTCATAGAAACAAGATAAATTTGCAGACTAGATTAAAACGAGGTCAAATTTTAAAAATATCGGAATTGTCGATGCTTCAGATTTTTTAGTTTCACACTACTACTTTACGTCATACAAAATATTTGTTAAATGTTTAGATTCACAGTCACAAACTGTCTCGGAATCGACCTCTTTCGTTTGTAGATATTTGTATTATTAAAAATTAATCTTTTTGGTTCAAATTCAGGTGAATTTAGCAACTAGAAGTTGCTAAATTCTACAGTGACAGTCTATATTAGGTAAAACTTTAAAAAAAAAAAAGGTTTTCTCAGTGTCCATATAATTAGCCCCGCCATTTTGGATTTTCCGGAAAAATTTTGTTGTGCTAACTTGCGCTAGGTTTGTGCTGCGTTGCGCTGCAATTTAGTTTCAAAAAATTTGGATATTCCGGGAGATATAGCAACTTATATTTCCAAAAAAAATTACCACGCCATATTTTTTTCAAAAAAAAAAATTGTGCTGAATCGTGCTCAGTTTGCGCTCCTCCGCGTTTCTCCTTTTTATTTATTTGCAAAAAGTGTATAACTTAAAAAAAATTGAGCGAGCCTGCTTCGAGACACTGATGTGTAAACATACATATCCTATATCGACATCATGTACATGAAAATCTAATGTCACCTTAGGCCGCGTGACGCCTGAATATAGGCAACCACTTATTTGGAATTGGTTGCCTATATTATGGCGTTAGAAAGAACACGTTTTACACAAACGGTTACAGCCTGAAAAACACATTCCCGTCACAGATACCGCCTGAGGTGCGTTGTTTAATGTTTACATTTGTAACGTTTGCCTTAGAATGTCTAATATTCCACTTCACGCATAGCCCTTCGCTCGCTACAGAGGCGCAACAAACAAAACCTAACCCAAAGCATGCCCAAAATCACAAAAAACTTTTTACAAATATAACCTCAAGAAAATGAAAATAGAATTAAAACTAACCGTAAAAATGAACACGAGCGAAATCGCGGGTAAAAGCTAAAAGTGTCCTATGTCCTTTACTATACTCTTGAAATTATCTATCGGTTAAGTAGTTTACGCGTGGAAAATAGGATTAAAACTAACCGTGATAATCAACGTGAGCAAAACCGCGGGTAAAAGCTAAAAGTGCCCTATGCCCTTTACTATACTCTCAAAAACATTTGTACAAAATTTCATGATGATCGGTTGAGTAGTTTATGCGTGAAAGCGTAAGAAACAAACAAACAAACACATTCGCATTTATAATATGAGTTAGGATTCTTTAATAATACTTAATGGCAGCTCCAATTGGAGTGCATTAATTCACTGCACAAATTCGACACGGAAATCTAATACCACCAGGAATAACATCAACCTATGGACACAGCTTATTCACTACCAGCGAGTCATCTTGGGGCGGCATCCTTTGATTTGGGAAAGTCAATAACCAAATTTTGCAAATTTTAGAAGAGGGCCATGACTCAATATTGTTTTAAACGTCTGGGCATCTGAATAATACTTTTGACAGTTATTTTAATGTAAAATATGCTTTTTATCGTCTAAAATACGTTTAAAACCGATTTTAAATGGCAAAATTGAATAAAAATCCGAAATTTCCGAACTTTTTTAGGACGATAGCCGTGGCTTCGGACGAATTTGTCGTGGATTTTGAAGCGAAAATTCATTTTAAATTCAACCGTCTATTAAAAATAAGCTGTGCGCCATTTGAGTCGTTGCAATCGTGGCCGCCCTGGCTTAGCTTGCACCTCAATGCGCACGGGTTACAATGTCACATCGGTTTACACATTCCGTCCCCACATTTCCGTCCCATTTGCCGAGATTTACCCACATACCGCCGCGTAAGATGTTTTCACATGAAAAAAAGTTGTCCGATGCATTGAAAACTATGACAATGCATCGGGCGTCATTTCTGCTGAGTTGGGCCTTCTGTTCTTACTGCGTTTTGCACAATGCTGCCAAATGTATTCTTAAGATGTTTGTTACAGTTTCCTATCATCTTTTAAAAAGGTAGCCAAATTCATTGGTAAAAAATTCCTTTTATGCATGTGTATGAATGCAAATATACACTAATTATACACTACTTAGTTGCTAGTATATAAATACACATACATAAATATTTCACTTCCGCTCGGTCCGGGAGCAAGGCCAAAAGAAACTAACTGAAACTTGCCCAAAATAGCCAAAGAAGTGGGAAGTTTCTGTTTCCTTTGCTGCAATGCGTAAAATGACTAGTCTGGCGACAGAAGCCGGACCGTTCTTCCCTTCCTCCCAGACAAAGTACGGGCACGTATTACAACAAGTAATATTTCACTTTTCGCATGGCCTTCCGCTCGCTTCTCGCCACCCGTAGCCTTGAGTTTCCTCAAGCAACCCAAGATATACCCAAAATCAAGAAAAAATCTGTTTAGAAAAAAAACCAACGGGATTTGAACCTGGGTCGCCGAAGTGAAGGCTAACCATCAAGACCCCTAGGCCCTAGACCATCTGCGGACTTACAAACAACTGGTTGCATCTTGCATCACGAAGACATGGAAGTCAAGCGAGGAAGGGACGGAACGTTCCGGCTGCTATCGCTACAGTCTAATCGTGAAATGTAGCGCGCTCGATTGGATTAGTTTCGTTGGCTAAAGTTGAGTTAAAGGGCGCCTGGGGAAATAGAATTTCGTACGTCGCGTCGTCTTCTTTTGATTCAGTAAGCAATCACTTTGTGATAATAAAAAATGCGCAACAGTTGGCAATTTGGCATCCCTAGACAAGCGTAGGTACGTTTACTTAGGAAGTAGTAGGGTGAGTTAGGGATTCTTCGCCAGTTCCACTCGAAAACTTAAAGTTTGTAGGCTCTTTTCGGCTCAAATAATATGGTGTTATATTTCCTAGAATTTCCGAGTTTGTAAAATAAATTGAGGTATAACTCAGCACAAACGACATAGTTTTTAATGTAATTGTAAACAATCTTTTAGATTGTTATAATTTTTTTTTCCAAATAAAAACAAAAAAATGGCGGTTTTTGGGAAAAAAATATTGTAGGCCTACTCCCAGAATTTTCGACATTTTTGAAAATAAATTGCGGCACAGCGCAATATTTTTTTGACATGTCTTCTCAAAACGTTTATGCTCCCGTAAAAAAACTGATGTGTAAACATCTCACGCGGCGGTATGAGGGTAAATCTCGGCAAATGGGACGGAAATGCGGGACGGAATGTGTAAACCAATTCTAGCCGATCTAGGGCCGATATCATATACAATTTTGCCATTTAAAATCTTTTTAAACGGATTTTAGATGATAAAAAAGCATATTTTAAATTAAATGAACCGTCAAAAGTATTATTTATTAATTATTATATTCCCAGTGTATTTGGATCCATAGCACAGCTTATTTTTAATGGACGGTTGAAGTTAAAATTAATTTTCGCTTCAATATCTACGACAAATTCGTCCGAAGACACGGCTATCAATTCTAGCCGATCTAGGGCCGATATTATATACAATTTTGCCATTTAAAATCGGTTTTAAAGGTCATTTTAGACGATAAAAAACCATATTATTATTTTAAATTAAACGAACTGTCAAAAGTATTATTCAGATGCCCAGACCACGGTATAAATAAGTATACGGTAGGTTCACTGGAGACAGACGCGTAAAAAATGCCACAAGGATGCATTCTTCTTCAAAAGAGCTAGATACAATAGGAATGTCCAACACACATTCAGGCAGTTTTACGCCTGTTTTTATAAAAAAAGAGGGGGTACCTATATTATTAAAGATCTTTTCGTTCAGAACCTGGAAAAGAAGTGCAACTTTAAACTACCAATAGACCAGGGAAACTTGAGCACGTTTTTTCTTGTCTAAGTTAAATTCCTTTTATACATTATCCTTTTTATACGAATCTAAATTCTAAGTAGGTAGAGTTTTACTAATTATTTTGCATTTTTAGTTAGGTAATTCTTATTTTGATGTTTTTGACAATAAATACGTTTTTTGAGGTAAAAAATAGTAGGTCTCTTTTTTTTGCGAAATTTTGACAAAAATCCTTGATCACAAGAACTTTATAGAAAACTTGAGACATTATAACACTTACAAAAGTTATTAAATTCGATTTAGAAAATTAAACTCTTTTTACAATATTTTTTAAAACTTTTGACAAGCCATGACTTAAAATTGTGAAAAATTCAGTTACCACTATTTATACTCGAGCCCTTCAATTTTCATTTAAAAAAATAGCATTAGAAATTCTCAAAGGCGATAATGAATCAATTTTTGAGACACTTAGTTAATAGCTTAAGTACATTTTGGCAAAAAAACAGTGGATGCATTTTAAAATTGGAAGATCAAAAAGAAGGCATTTTAAATTGCACCGAAAACATTATACTCTCGATTATACCGAAAGATCCACGATATGACTTCAGCTTCAGACAGGTAAAATGATTATTGATTTTAATTGTAAAGCAGACAGGATAGAGAACAACCTTGTATCGGTGCTGTGTCATTGACATTATTGCTAATTTTAAGGTCTCTGTCGAGGTGAACGACACACGAAGGGAAATAAAATAATAGCCCCGTCACCTGTCTCAATAGTGAAATGCATATATTCAGACCCTAGTTCAACTCGCCCCTATTGCATGATGTCTCTAGCTACGCATGTATAGCCATTAAATGTTGGACCAAGTGTTGGACTAATTATAAAATATAAAACCAAGCACATATTAGACAGCAAAACCACAACCACTCTGAAATGTATTGTCTTTTATATCGCTTGAAAAACTTTTCTTCTGGTTTTACCTTAATCTAGTAAAACCATATTTTAAATAAACATTTTTGGTTGATTTTAGGCTTATTAATTAATATCCAAACGTATTGCACTTTGCTTTATTGAATTATGATCATAATGGGTTATTGTTAGATTAAACCGAGGACTAAGCAAGCTTACTCTAGCAGAAGTCATCAGAACCATATTGATATTAAACAATTACACCTAGCTTTTATATAGATACTAGCTGACCCGGCGAACTTCGTACCGCCTAACAGTCAATGGATGTGTTGTTAACTTTTAGCTAAACTTAATTTAGGATTTTAAGTTCAATAGTTTATTAGGATAATATATATAAAGAAAATAAAAATTCAATAAAAGTAGATGATAAGATCTGGAATGATTGAGACCAATCGATTTGACAGTCGTTGTCATTAATTCTCTATATTTTTGTTTACATTTCGATTCAAGTATTTTCTATTTATTTCACTATTCTCTGTTGAATTTCTATTCTATAATGTGTAGTATGTCACTGACTTGCAGTGGACATCAACTATTACAAAAAAGCTATAAGCATGCGTGACGTGAGCTGTCAATTGCGGAAGATGGCGGAGTTCCAAACTTAGTTTATTTAAAAACTAATTTTCTGCATAATTTTTCTGATATGTTAATAGTTATTCTGCTATTCGGGGTGGAGACAAATCTAACAAATCAAAGATCATAAAAATCGGTTCAGCCGTTCTTGCATTATAATTGGTTTAACTAATCCGACTTTTTTAATATATCCGATTTCCGTTTTAAGGCGGAGACAAATCCAACAAATCAAAGATCATAAAAATCGGTTCAGCCGTTCTTGGTGTAACTTTCTTATAAAGACAACGGTGTAACTAACCCGACCATGCTTTATATAGTGTGTCCAAAAAGTATGCAATATATGGGAAATTTCTTTATTATTAGTTTCTCAGAAAATGTTATTCCTGATAAAAGTTGATGCCTGAAAAAAAAACAATTTTGACAATGCTAAATTAAGGATAAGTTATACAGGGTACTTAAAAAATACAAAAATTAAGGTTAAAAAACATAAATTTGGGAATATCGGAAAACCTTCTGCAGAAAAAATAAAGTTCCTATTAAGGTAAAAATAAAAGTCAAATACCATTTTTTCCAAAAGTGCTTTGATGCGGAGAAAATTCATGAGAATTATTGAAAAAATGTCGAAAAACCCCCCTTTTTCTTAATTTTTTTCAGCAACAACTTAATAGGAACTTTTTTTTCTGCAGAAGGTTTTCCGATATACCAAATTTTTTTTAAATCTTATTGTTTGTGTGTTTTAAAGACTTATCCTTAATTTAGCATTGTAAAAATTACTTTTTTTTTCAAGCATCAACTTTTATAAGGAATAATATTTTCTGAGAAACCTATAATAAAGAAATTTCCCATAGGTTGCGTAGTTTTTGGACACACTGTATATTTCCGATTTTCGATATTTTAATAGTTATTCTGCTGTTCTGAGCGAAAACAAATCCAACAAATTAAAGATCATAAAAATCGGTTGAATAATTGTGAATGATGAACAACAAAGTATCTAAATTTTTATCTTTAAGCCGGTTTCTTTTCTTCGTCATGATATCACCTGCCTTGGAAAAAATTGTTTTGGACTATCGATAGCTCTTTATAAAACTATCGATTATTCCGATAGTTGATTTGCTATCGATGTTTAAGCAACACGAAGTACGGATGACTGATCGACCGAATAATCTGGAATGATTGATACCAATCGATTTGACAGTTGTTGTCATTTATTCTCTATAATTTTTTATGTTTCGATTCAAGTATTTTCTATGTATTTCAGTATCTTTCTAGATTTGAATATGCTACTTTCCCATTATTTTCCGAATTTATATCCTATAATGTGTAGTAAGTATGTCACTGATTTGCAGTGGACATCATATATTACTAAAAAATTATAATCGTGCGTGACATGAGCTGTCAATTGCGGAAGATGACGGAGTTCCAAGCCTAATTCACGGCAAATATAACAACCAGCAATATTATTCGACCTGTCAGGCGAAAAATTAAATTTGACCTTGCTAATGTCAGTTGGGTAGGAAAAGTCAGGGCTGGATTTGAAATATATAAGTATGATTTTCCTTTAACAGAGCCGTAATATAATATTTCAAATATCAATGGGCTATGAAATATATGTATACCTTGTTGTATGAGCAGGAAATCTAAAAAAATTCTTCTTGGAAGAATATCGCTGGTTTGTACAAGTTCTTATTGCTTAAACACCATCGCTTTTTGCATTACACAATGTCATAATCAACGTTCGTCTCTCACAATGTCAAATATCTGACAAATACACGCCTATGGTTTTGCTTTAACTCCAATAGCAATAAAATAAACCAGACGTAAAAACACGACGCCGCTGCCGGCAGTTTGACGGATTTCCTACCAAGGAATATCTTGCGCGCGGACTTGCGCAGATGCGAAAAAAGAAGATGTGATATTGCTGGTTGTTATATGTGCCGTGCCTAATTTATAACTTTTGTATAATTTTTTATCCGAGAATTTTTCCCATATTTTAATAGTTATTCTGCTATTCGGGGCGGAGACAAATCGAACAAACCAAAGATCATAAAAATCGGTTCAGCCGTTCTTGAGTTATAAGTGGTGTAACTAACACGACTTTGTTTTATATATATAGATTTATATCAGTACTTATATAATGGGAATTATGGGAAAAAATAAGTGATCCGCGGGAACAAGCAAAAAACAAATGGAATAAAATCAGGTATAAAGTTGGAATATGTTATAAATAAGCTGCCAAAAATGAGCCCAACATTATGAATTATAGTGCAATAAGTAATTCAACTTAAGCCAGAAAACTTCTCCAGATGATCTAAAAAACACTACATTTTAGACCAAGATAATCGGATAATAAAATGTCCAAAAAGTTAGCCAATTTGGATTTAAAAAAAAAATGTGCTGAGTTGTGCTAGGTTTGTGCTGCGTTGTGCCGCAATTTATTTTCAAAAATTTTAAAAATTTTCTGTGATTAGCAACTAGTTTTTTTTTTTTAAAGTTAGCCTCGCCATATTTTTTCCAAAAAAAATTTAGTTGTGCTCTGTTTGTGCTGACTTGTGTCGCAATTCTTTCTTGTGTGTTTATTTTCAAAAATCGTTATAAGTAACAATTAAAAAAATATATCCATTTTCATTAAAAACTATGGCAATGCATCGGACGTCATTGTGCTGAGTTATACTGCAATTTATTTCCAAATGGGAATTCCCGGAGATATAACACCAGAATTGAGTAGAAAAAGTGTTGAGGTTAAATTGGCCACCAACTTACATTACTTCATAAGGCGGTACACAGAAGATCATCCATTAGCCTGTGCCCGAACAGAGCCGATCAGAATTGCTAAAGGCGTGATCAAATTTGAAATGCTAGTTTACGTTTCAATGGATTGCTTTCAACCGCTCTGGTGGTCGAGTAGTTAGATGCTGTATGTGTGATACGGCGCGCGGCGGCCCGGGTTCGATTCCCGTCGGTTTCTTTTACTGCTATGTTTGTAACCTTTTTTTTTCTTCATTTTGGGCATGCTTTGGATTAGATTTTGTTGGCTGCGACCCCGAGCGGAGGCCCATGCGTAATCGGTGTCATATCGGCACAGGTTAACAGGATAGTCCTGTCTGTTACTGACTGTACCGTCTTGTCATTACTTCTTGTCTCGTTTCTTGCCCAGGTGAAACGTGGAAATAATGACATGTCAGCAGCCGATTAACACAAAGTGATTACTTATCGAATCTAAATGATTACTTATTAAATATTAGGGAAGACTGACTGATTACAACCGAAGCTAATACAGCAAGCACGCTACATTTCATCCATTACCCTTCGCTAGCCAAAGCTAGCCCAAATTTATGTAAACAAATCCACTGAACAAAATAATTAATTTCTTTCGTTCATTTGGAGTAGTGAAATATTTGACCATTAACGAAATACATACAAGTAAATACCTAGTCGTTTATAGTCGTAAACCACTGGCATTTGCATTTATTCACCTGAATAAAAGAAAAACATAAGACACCCGCTGTGCACTATTTTTTACCAAGGAATTTTGCGACCTTCTTAGAAGATAAAACGAACTTCATCAAACATCTTAAGAATAAATTTGGCATCAATGTGTTTGAAAAATCGACGTTTGGCCATTGTGACAACTGGCAGTAATAACTCAGGGCACAAATGACGTCCGAGGCATAATTTTTAATGAAAGCTGATAATGTCCAAAAAACACCTTATTCACTTTTTGCAAATAACCAAAAAGAAAAGCATGCGTATTCGATTTTTATCGCGGACACGATATGAACAGCTTGAGACCAAGTTCCTGGATAATTTCGCAGACAAAATAAATCTGCTTATAAATCTTATCAGGGATTCATGAAAAATCATCAATCACGACAACTCACTTTTAGCCCTATCTATGCCAGACTAAAATTGTATTACATCCTCGATTACGTTATTTTTACTAAATATAAGTGCCTAATCATATTTATTTTTACATAGCATCACACTCAAGATTACACTCAATTTTGAGAACATTTTTAAATCTTTCAGTTAAATTATTTTTTAAGTAATAATCCACCAAGCAATATACGTACATACAATACAGTAACGTACGTATAGTACTAAATTTAGGAAATCGTAATTATTTCATTTGATTGACTGCGCTTTGAATTCATTATTTAGTATCCTATATATCAATTAATAGGGAGTTAGTGTCAACTGCTACAAATAAGCTATTAACAGTATTAACCTCGATATTAACAGATAAATATCCTATGTTAGTCCACCAGCGACGCTACCAAGTTAAGAAGAAATTAAGAAAAATAATTAGATATTCAGACCACCTTATGCAAGAACTTATTCAAGTTGTCAAACAGAAAAGCAGACAGGCCATTTTCAATATCTTAAAATACTGTCAAGGCTCAACGATTCGCATGTTTTTGTGCTACCCTATAGAACTGGCTCTGCCGCGCCGTTACAGACTTGGCGAGACGAGGATTTTGGAGGCTGCATCGGACTTATCCAACATCACGATTTGCCTTGCAAACACCTCGTAGGCAAAGCACTAGTCAAAGCCGACGGCGAAATACCGATAAGGATAGCAAATATTTCATCTAATTCCATCGAAATCAATAAAGGAGATGTGATAGCCACTTGCGCGCCGGTGCAGTGGGTAACCAGTTGCGAAACGCAGTCAGAAGTAACACCCTCAACATCACCTAAGGAAGTCCTAGAATATTTCCAGAAGTCGTGGCATCATCTATCTTCCGAAGAACTGAAGAGAGCTACACAATTTATCAAAGAGCAGAGCACAGCCTTTGAAAGGAAAAATGGCAATACTGGAAGAACGAACATCATAAAACATAAAATCGACACTGGAAGTGCTCATCCCATACGGCAGCATCCTCGGAGGCTACCAGTGACGAAGCAGCAAGAGGTTACGTTACCACACTAGGCAACAAAATGCTTGACGATGGAATTATTGAAGAATCATCAAGCCCATGGTCGTCTCCTGTTGTCTTAGTCACCAAGAAGGATTGGACTACCAGGTTCTGCGTGGACTATAGAAAGCTCAATGACGTCACCAAGAAAGACAGCTATCCACTTCCCAGAATTGATGACACGCTGACAACACTAGCAGGTTCTCATTGGTTCTCAACACTCGATTTAAAGAGCGCCTACTGGCAAGTAGGTATCGACGGACAAGATAAGGAAAAGACCTTTTCTACCGGCACTGTTTTCAAGGACATTTCTTTCACAGTAATGAGTTGCTTACCTTATAGACCGACCCGAGGACCGACCCAAGAATCGACCTATAAACTAAAGTCTTAACACAGAATGAATAATTATTATTCTGCGGCCTAGGGTCAACAATTTTTCTTAATTATAATATCAATATCTATTACTTAATACCGAGCTTAATACAAGGAAGCAGGCGCCATAGCTATCGTGCTTACGTCCTTTACTATTACCTTTTACTCATTGCTCAATTAAATCAGACAATAATGTTTATTTACATTGCTCTCGAAAACGTCTTCTTCGAGGTCAAGAACTCGTAGTACGCCTGTGCATCTATTAAAAAAAACCTATTATCCTGTCGATTATTTAGCGTGTCAAACCATCAATCACAGCAAGAACTTGTATAAAGATAGATATTGTTACGGCTAACCTAACAACCATCCGAACGTTTTTGTGCTACCCTATACAACTAGCCGCCGTGCCCCTCGCTTCTTTGTCTGTATGAGTCATCACCCGGCCGGCTGCGAACAGGATCGCTGGAATTATCTCGATGGCCTCGTCGAGATCGTATAGAGTGGCTCGGAATACTTCCCGAATATTCGTGATAGATTTAAGATTATATATAAGCAGACCTAAGGCGAATGTTAGTCAGTCGGTTAGCAGTTCAGTTCAGTTAATCATTGAGTGTTGAATAGTTATTAGTGGTAAAGTTATAAGACTAGTTTAGTGAGTTATATTGTATACAGTGGTAGTGAATAAAGAGAGTATTAGTTGAAAATAGCAAAGTTGTAATTCTGTTAAGAACCCACGGGAAACGTAACAATATCTATTGCCTACTTAAATAGTTACGGAAGTAGTTACGTTAGAAGTTACCAATAAGTTACCTGGATTATATCAAAGAAAGTAATTTGCGTGCTATATTTTCTTTGATCGAATCAACCATAGAAAAATATAAGCATTGATATAAGTCCAAAGTTCCTCGAGATAAGTAGGTACCGAAGTATATTCAGTAAACTTTGGTACCGAGGTAGGCACATAGCTCGCTTACATACTTTTACTTTTGTTATAGTTTATAGATGTAACAAATAAGATAGGTGCCTATGTAATGTTTTCGGGTATTATCCTTGGTACTTTGTTACATATTGTTCTATCGACTTTCGAGCAGTGTTTCTGTAATTTAGGATTACGAGAATGATCGTTGAAACTGTAATGCTGACGTGATAAAATCTCTTCGACAATTTAATTCGTCATTTAGCGCCGCATCTCAAGCGACCTTATATTTGAAATACTTCAATAGAAGCTATTTTATAGGTCCCAACTACAGATAGGCATTATGCGCGAGCATACCTAGTCGAAATTTGGTGTATTGCTCTGCACTGTCGATTGGGTATTGGCCAAAGATCCAAGAAGTTGCAGAAGTAAGTAATGTACGGTAGATATCGTTTATTTAATCTCAAGTTGATATTTTACCTAGAATTTAACCGAGGGTTTTACAGACGATATAAAACCAGACTTTGGTTTTGACTTTTGCGTTTGCAGAAGAAGGAGTAGAAGATATTCATATTGAGGCATCAACATGATAAAAAAAACGAAATACTTAGAACCCTGGTTAAGACCTAAAAGAACGAAACTTTTTCATTTTTTACAAATAATGTTTAGCAAAAATGCAAGTTTTGGGATAAGATATTATCATACCACCGGGTAAAAAATAACGAGGAAAATAATATCCCGACACCTTTCAAAACACAAAGTTGGTGTTAATTCAATAAAATTCCCGCGAAATATCTAAAACACAAAACAAACCTTTCTTCTACTTATAAGCTATATTATCCGACATAGATATCCGAGCAGCTACGTTGATGGGGCCCGAGCATTGATTTGTATGGGAGTGGATAAGCAATAGCCGCCTTTCGCACTATTCAAAAGTGGCAACCTATGGGCGAAAAAACAGGTTTCTGCGCATGACAAAATCGACGCAAAATGGAAAAACGTAAACAAAGAAGATACCGTTTTGTCATGCGCACTAAAACACTTGCCGTCTCAGCAGGCGTCGGTCAGGTTCGAACTTAGCTTTTGTCTTTGACGTGTTTTCGTTTTGACGGCGCGGCGTTTTGAGTTAATAATTCGAGTTTTTTACTCTTTTTACTTTCTTTGGACCTAGTGTCTGTAGTTGCTTAATTCGTTTTAGTTTAGTGGTTCACGTTTGTGGTTTGTGCGTACCCTATTTTGATTTTCGTTTAAATTGAACAATACGCACATAAACAATGGGCGATGCTACCAAAATAGAATCCCGAAAGTGTATGGTTGTGTTTTGTAGTAGTAGAGGCAAAATAGCCGGGATTTCCTATTTCAAGTAAGTCTAATTATTATAAGTATTACTTATTTATACTTTATTGTTTGTTTCACTGTGTTAACTGGGGCCCATTTCACAATCGGCAAGACTCCTCTACCGAATATTTGGTGAAATAATCACTTTCGAAGTCCGGGCCTGCCTATTTACTTTCACGGTGCAACAGCTAGCTCCTACTAATTTTCTAATGCGCAAGTCCAAATAGAAATCTCTTTGTTTACATTTCGCGGTCGTAAATTTGCCATGTTTGGTCTATTTATTGCTTATCCACTCCTATACAAATCAATGGGCCCGAGTAATATGAACTAACCCGAAATCGTATTGTTTGCCGGTTTTTGTCACTAATTTGTGAAAAATAGTGAAAATTCCAAAATCCAATACACTCATTTAATATAAAAAAAAACTGATCCTAAAGAATTGAACTGCTTAGCACTTTGAATTTTACTAATCTAGCAAATAGAAGTAGAAAGAAGAAATAATTTCGGCTTTATGCAAAATGTAAATAGTCCATTAACAAAACACAACGTAGGATCCAGTGTGTTGGTGAATGCGAGGGGTGGTATCACAAAGAATGCAGCGGACTACCAAGAAGAAATTTGAAGATGAAGGGCGGAAAAAATCTGCCGAAAAATTGCTATGTGGCTGCTGTATGGAAAGTGGGAGTGAAGAGGAAGATGAAGAAAATGAAGATCTGAAGCTGAGAGATGCCCAAGAGGAAAAATTTGTAAAACAAAACTCGAGCCAAAACCTTTCCATTGCATATAGATTATCGCAATTTTAATGTGGACCATTTTAATAAGGATATCTCACGTACTCGGTACCATCACATTTATTATTTTAATAATGTCAATTAAAAGGTAGAATTATTCAATAAATTGATTTTGAATTGAAGCACATGCGCTATTTCGTACGGCTCATAGTACTAAAGAAAAGCACCATGGATCACCTGATTAAAAGTTGACTACAATTACATAATTACATTAAGAGGGTTTAGTGATATAAGTATCAAAATATTTTAATCGACATGTGAATCCAATTTCGTCGTCGGTTGGCGCCTTTTATTTTAAACTTTTGGTAGGTAATATTTCAATTAGGAAAGATGATCAAAGAAAATTTCAATCGACAAATTTTTCACAAAATATGCATAGCTCATGTTAGGTACTTAATCTAGCTTAAATATGTAAAGATTTTTTAAGAATCTTTAATATATTAAAAAAGTTGTTTTACCTACATAATGCCCAGGTTAATGCGGGTAGTATAACATAGCTTTTGGCTTTTTTCTCGAAACTATGTTTCTGTCACTTGCTACGTGTTTTTAGTTCGGACAGCAGCACAGTACTTTACACCCACATCAATTTCTCCTCGAGATTTTTATCTCGTATAAAATAAACCAGTTTTCTTACGGAGTTTCGTATTTTACCGAGTATTTTACCTACATATCGATGACTTACAATAAGCGCGCAATTTTGCGGAAAATGGGGTAAACAATTATTCAAAACATTGGCATAAACGTGTTCCTGTTGGCAAACGATTTTTTTCGAAATTGCTTCTCCTATTTCTAAGTGGGCATGACGCTCGGCTTGTCGAGACGTAAACTAACAAATTTTATGTTCGGAATTAAGTTAACTATAAACTAGGTCAGGATGCTTAAAACGCGAATTAAATCGAAGCTTACGGACAAATCCCGAGACGTGTGCCAAAAATTAAGATACCATTTTTAAATCAGTTAAACCTCGAGTCAAACAAAGCTTCGAGCAAAGCCTGCTACATACAATCTCAAGATGGATCCCGATCCTATATTGCACTAGTCTGACTACTTACTGGTCTGAAATCTGATCGACAATTCTTTATAGATAGGTACTCTAAACATAACAATTTTTTGAGCCTAAAATCTAACCATATCCAAGCAATTTTATTCTTAGGGGCGAATTCAGCATTTTAACAGGGCTAACTCACTCTAGCAGAGTTCTAACCGCTAATCCAAATTAATCCTTGCTCGAACCCTCGGTCGAACAGTTAGCCACAAAGGCTAGCTTTCCAGCAATCTTTACTAAATTAGGGATAATTCTACATATTATTATGCACTTACCTAATTACTTAATTCTTTAATTTAGGTCCTAACTAGGGCCTAATCTTCTACTTAGCTAACAATACCTAATTAACCAGATAGGTAGTACCTTTTCATGAGGATTGAATTCGACTTTAACAATCGTTATTAGAAACGGATGTGAATTAATAAAACGAAATAAGAATTTCGAGATCGATTTTAATAAAGGCCGCATTACTATTTTAGGCTCGTTTTTAGAGGTATATTATTCACGTAGTAGGTCTATGTACCTACCTAAATTCACAAAAAAATGTAATAGGTAGGCATGAAGAAAGTGGTGTGTGTACTCGAGAGTGTACTTAAAAACTCATACATAGTATAGGATTTTAATTTTGGAGTATTTTTCAATAATAATTTAGAGGTTCTTAATGTTTAATTGATACCTAACCAACCTCTTTCAAAAACTTGTTTCCTTAATGATTTTTTTGACTTTTTCTTTACTCGTGTTCTTGAAACTTCGAGTAAAAGTTGAGGGAACTTTTTTAGTTTTCTACACAACTTCATGTATTTGATTAAGAACTTTATGGCCGAATTGTATCACAAAATTTGGAAAAAAGATTATTTTCAAAGTTGGGAAATTGACTTAAGTATTTTGTGAAAAAGACTATTTTAGAACTTCTTTACCGGCAAAGGAAAATCGTGGAGGTGATAGGATGTCGGAAAATTATCGCGCCAAAAGAGAATCCGTTATGAATTTTATAAACAAATTTAAGGCCATTGAGAGCCTGCTGCAGGGAGCAACGTGAAAGGTTGTACCTTGGTTCTGATTTAAAAAGTGTGGACCATGTATCAAAATGATAATAATGAGCAGCCAGTAAGAAAGTAACTTTAAGCGTATTTTTCTCGGTATTTTTAATACACAATAGGTCTGTTCCAACCGAGGTTCCAACCGAGTATGTATGAGTTTGTCAACATGACAGGTTATTTACCGCCTTCAAAAGTCAAAATGACAACTAGAAATGACGGTCCCTCATAAGGTTTTCTAGCCGGTTGGAACAAACCTTATATAACTTATGTTTCCGCACCCCCCGCAGTGATGTGTGTTCGTTCTAAGTGTCAACAGTTGACAATAAAAATTAAAAGGTGCAGTGACGCAAATATTAAGACTAACTAAATGGCCGAGAAAAAAATTCACAAACTGAGGGCTCAAGCTGATTTTACTCTTAAGACTAAGACAGGAGGAAAGCGTGGAAAATGTTTCATTTGACTGCCAAAAGAACCTGGTAGG
Organism: Pissodes strobi; assembly: GCA_016904865.1. Lineage (NCBI taxonomy): Eukaryota > Metazoa > Arthropoda > Insecta > Coleoptera > Curculionidae > Pissodes > Pissodes strobi. The sequence goes on from JAEQML010052704.1 coordinate 19,815, forward strand.
TACTGCCCAAAGTACCTGATCAACAGGTATATTATTCTGGACAGTATTATTCCCGGTTTTATTATATGTACAATAATTTTACTGTTGTTAGGGGTACCTCAAAATAGTATATTATATACCTAGGTTGAGAAGTAAGCCATTATCTACCGAGCACTTTTATATCCTGAGGCGCGGAGCGCCGAAGGATATAATGTGCGAGGTTAATAATGGCCTTCTCAACCGAGGTATATATAGAATTTTTTTTACTACTAACACTGATATATTACCATATTTGATTCGATTTGATTTTTATATTAGTCATTTTCTACTTATTTTTCAAATAGTTCGAAATATCAAGTAGCCTGGAAGTTCAGTTGTCTAACTGAGAGATATCGTAACAAGAAGCGTTTTTTTCGCGAGCTAACTACAATTAACCACGGCATACTACAGGATACTACTTTGTTTTCACGAGGATTAATTTAATTGTGGTAAGTGAGGGGAAGTTTCGTGACGTCACTATTACATCATCATTTTTCAACTACGGCTTACTACAACTTACATACGTGACGAGGTGTGGTACTCAAGGTTTGATGGAGTCATGGCGGATTAATTTTGAAACGTTAAACATGTGAAATGTTTGTTTTTTCCATTCTGAACAAGTTTGCAAATTATACGTTCATGAAATTCTTCTATAGAAGCCTTATACGCATCGGAATTCTTACACAAATGTGCCCCAAATGGGATTTGGGCAGCATAAAGTATCCTGAACATATTCATCGAAAAAATACCATTAGTTTGCTTATCTCCAGAGGCCACCATTCTGTCATTAAAAATATGAGGTAACGTTCTGCACTGATCAAACTGATCATTTTCAAATAAATATGCAAAATATCTATATTCTTTTCTAGCAATGCAAGATCTAACTACGGTATTTTGGCGAAGACAGAAGCAGACAGTACAATTTGTGGTGGGGTGCCCGCTTGGCACTTACTTCAGTATTACTTGCAGTTAACCGTGGTTACTCGCCAAAAAACGCTAATAATCTCCTGACAGCTCCATACATACAAAGTACCTTCTCTCCATCTAAATTTTGACAAAATCGCATTATTAATAGGAATATTATGGGGAGTCATGAAAAGTGAGTCATACTGTATATAATTTTTTAACTAATAGCACTGATACAATTCTTATCATTATTTGAATTGATTAGATTTTGAAATTAATCATTTCCTACTCATTTTTCAAATAATCCGAAATGACAACTAGTTGTCAAACTAACAAGTTTGACATTTTGACATTTTCCGTTTCCGTTTCATTATTGACCTAGGTTTTTTTTAATATTATTATTTACCTAGGGTGAGAAATGTTACTTCTCATTTGAGGAATGGAGTAAATAATGGTGATTTATCATGTTAGTAGTAAAAAAAATAAATTAAATAGTTCAGTTGCTAGTTTTTGTTGGACGGAAAACGAATACAGCCAAGGTCCTATAAGATTGCTTCGTGCATTCACCACATCTTGAACACTTTCAACTTTGATGATGTTCACACTGTTAGACTGATTTGTGATGGACGTGGGTTTCAAAATAAGAATACAACTCTTATTAGTATATGTTGTACCTAATTGGCTCTCTAGGCAAAACCACATAAAGAAAATTGAAAATGTGTCTCCAGTTATACCCCCAGGAAGAGTGTTTGGTCCTCGGTTTGGTCACATTGAAGGAAATATTCGCAAAAAGGAAATCATTTGAGAGCCAGATGAATAATTTAAATATCTTCTCGTAGTATGGAATTATTGTACTCGAGGTTGGAGAAGATATTCAAATTCAAGTTCAAATTAGAAACTGGAAGGAAGAAACAACTAAATTCATAAAGTCGCCAGGCCAGTTGCATTTCGCTTTTTCTAATATGAAAAGAATGATAATTTTTAAGAATTCAATAGGGGTGGTAATAGTCCGGGGAGAAAGTGTCTATAGATCGGACCTAAGGATGGGAACAGTATATTGTGTAACTATGAGGAAAAGCAACATTCTTGGGCGACTGTGGTAATTGCTGGACGAGGCGCAGTCGCGGCCAGCAACACAGGAGTCCGATCGGATAAAAAATCCATTATAAAAAGAGATAAACACATCCCTAATATGGATCCATCTATACCACAAGAAAAACGCAGTAAGCGAAACTAAAAAAAATTATATTAATAACCTTCTTCTCAACCTTATTATTACACACTATGGAGAAGAGTGGTAGAGCAACCAGATTGAACTTTTATGAATTTGTTCTGAAAGGAGGAAGCCAAGAAGAAAATACTAAAAGCACTATGCGAAGCAAGAAAAGAAGAATGCGGCCAAGGAGTTTAATTTTTGGCCCTACTTTAAATATAACAAAAATTTGTTATTTATGCAACAAGTGTGTAAAGTGACCCTTTTTTACGAATGGGGAACATTCGTATGAATAAAAAAAAGGGTACGTTACACAAGAGTAGCATACAAAATTTTTTCTACTACCGAAAAATAAATGAAAAACAAAAATATTATCAAAAAACTTTACGGACTAGTGCGTAAAATATATATTTTACCCATTGCATAACAAAAGTATATTTTACGAATATTACAGAGTGCGTAAAGTGAGTATTTTACGCACGGTAGTAGGAAAAAAAAATGTTTCTATATTAAAAGCATTGTTTTATTTCCAAGGTGAACAATCTCCAGCAATAATTTTCATAACGTACAATCTCCAGATCTATTTTCGAGTCTATTTTGTAAATATTTTTGCAAAACAACCTATTCATAGTACTTTGACAAAACATCATTTCCACCCCCTAAGTAGAAATTTTTGCCAGTACAAAATTTAACCGAAACTCATAAAATTCCGGGACTGGATTATTGTCAAGAAATGATTGGAAATCTTCAAAATGATTTTTTGAGCAAAATAATGTTAACTGACGAAGCGACTTCACTACTGCGGGGATGGTCCCCGCAAAATACAAGCAATAAAGATACAAGATTCATGTTTGGTGCGGCATGTTGGCTAATAAAGTTATTGGACCAGTAACTTTTGAAAGGACTTTACCGGGTGATAGGTATTTGAACTCGCTTGAAAATTAAATAGAAAACTTGTTAGAAAACATACCTATTCAGCAATCCAATAATTTTAGTTGGCACCAGGAGGACGATGCACGGTGCACCCACATAATGTTGCAATAATGGTCACGCGGTATCTCAACGCGAAGTATGATTTTTGGATAGGAACGCAGGGCACTCTTAGATGGCCGCCGAATAGCCCTGATTTAAATCCCCTTAACCTATTTTTGTAGCATACCCTAATTTCCGAACGTATACAACCAATCAGAATGCGCCGGTATCCCTGAAGGAGTGGCCAAATTTGAAACGCTAATTTTAGTTTACCCATGTCTTTACGGTGCAATGAATATTTGTGTCTCGAGTGTGCCAATTCTACTTTGGCTTTCAGGCTTCCGCATGCGCAGAGTACGAGTGTCGGCGAATGTATCAGAATTACCCTCGGAATTACCCATGTCGCTACGGTCTAGTCAATTGCTTCCAACAGGTCTAATGGTCTAGGGGAAGGTTAGATGCTGCATTTGTAATACGGGGCCCCGGGTTCGATTTCAGTGGCAAGGTTATGTTTATGGTTGTAAAAAGTTTTTTTCCTCATTTTGAGCATGCCTTGGGTTAGTTTTGGCTAGCGTAGCGAGCGGAGGGCCATGCGTGAAGTGAAATATTAGAACGACAAAACTGGGCTGCTGCCAAATGAGCATGCGGAAGCCCGAAAGCCAAAGTAGAATTGGTACACTCTAGGACACAAATGCATGTTATTTTTTTAAAGTTACGTTTGTAAGAGGTTTTTTTGGTCATGCCTTAGGTGTTTTGATTAATTTAGGTCGGATGCGCCCCCGTAGCGAGCGAAGCGAGCCGAGGGCCCTGCGTAAAGTGAAATTCTAAAATAATAAACAAACGTTTTGATTCTGATTGGCTGTGTGCGTTCGGAAATTAGGGTATGCTTATTTCTGTGGGGTTACTTAAAAAAATAAAATTTAAAATATAAATGTATATTGAGACAAAAAATTGAAAACCAAATATTTTTACTTTATAGAAACCATTCTGATTTTGTTTTCAAAGCAATCACTAGTAAGTTAAAAAAAAACCTTGGGAAAACCCTTTTCAGCTGCAGACAAAAAGGATGGAAGTTATGTTGGAAACCTGAAATTTTTTATTGTTTTGAATTAGGTAATATTGGATAAACAAATATACTTACTTAACATATTGTTTTTCAAGCTAATGTTGCTGTTGATTATTTAATTATATTTTTAAATAATAAACTTGAGTTTCTATTTAAAAAATAGCTGAACCAAACACCGACAAACTATATATTTTTGAAATCAGGATAAAAAGGTCTTTCATCCTAACTAATATACAAGGTGTTCTATTAAAAAAGGGCGAATTTGTTCATTTTTCTTAACTTTGGGATAGTCATTTGTTTTTGTTTTTGGTAAGTATGTTCAAAAGATAATAGAGAAAAAACCATACAACTTTTATATAAAAAGTTTTTGCCCTAGGTGGGTGTCAAAATATAAATGAAAACCCTGTACCTACGCTTTGGAAACAGTCCCCTCAGGCGTGAATTAGAAACTCCATTAGAAATAATGACGATCCCTCGTACGCTTTTCTAGTTAGTTGGAATCTTTGACAAGGGAACTTTTCAAAGGTTGGAATCTCATTGGAATAAACCAGGGTCGTGCGGTGAAATTTGTGACATGGGAAGCAATTTTTCAAGACACGGAAGGCGGTGGCCGCTGCTGGCGCCGCCGGAGGCTAATACGCCGTAGGCGGAAATTTTGGGGGGTGCCACGACCAATTGGTACCCAAAATCGTTGAAAAACACGCCTTCCACGAGCGGAGGAAGCGGACTTTACCAAGCATTATTGACAAATTTCCCAACTCAATTAAACAAAAAAAAGAGTAGAGCTGGGCATCAGGTAACAAAAGTAAACTGGAACTGGACCTCGCTTTTGATGATATAATATAACAATCGAATCTGCACTCGTTAAAAGTATTCTTATTTTTCTTAGGTTAGATTTAATTGAATTTAAAAATGGTATTATTTGTATACAAATATTGCTTTAACTTAAACTTAACTGTAGCGTAACTATGACTTAAATATATCTACCCTAAAAAATATACTACGTACTATGGATGTACATACCAATATTTTCCTAATCGGAGAAAAGCAACAGCAGATTTCTTCTGCAACTGCCCCCTGCCCACCCCCCCTCCTGCCGGCGCCCATGTCTATTTATATTGTAGTTGTATTCTTCGGTTTTTTTGTGCAAACTCGTCTATAATTTCGTCGTAGAAACGCGGATTCTGTGACATTTTCTGCACAAGATTGTTTTCAATTGCCAACAGAGACACATCCGAAAGACGATCTTGCCCTGTTGAATTTCGCAAATAAGTCTTTATTCGCTTAAGCGCAGAAAAACTACGTTCTACCGAGGCACTAGTAGCTGGAATCGTCAACACTAATTCACATAATTTTACTACCTCTGAATATGAATTTGTTAAATCTGTTTCTTTTTAAAAAGCCAATAACTCAATAGCAGATTTTTTTTTATCGATGTATTCAGTCTCATATATAACTGTTAGTTCCGAACGTAACAAAACTAAATCAAAGTACTGTCCATAATGACGCATCAATGATTTTAACTGGGTTTCCGGAAAATGTTTTCCCTTAAACGCGTTAAAATAGCACAATTCAAGAAAGTTTAGGTCTTCAAAGTTTTTAAACCTGTTGTCTATTTCTTGATAAATCTGATCCAAAATTTGGTAAAAAAGTCGTCGATAACACGTTTTATATCCAACATTATCCGTGCGCACGCGTTTTCTTTGTGGCTCCAAACCGATACCGACACTATTCGTACTTTCCCAACATTTATCAAAGTCATCTCTCTTTTTGTTTATTATATTTTTAAACTCACAAATTTTTTTTACACAAAATCCAATATCGTTGGTTTTAGATTGTAATATATTAAATAGATTATCAGAAAATGGGAATATTTCTGAAAAAACAAGAAGTAAAAAGTTAAAATTAAAATCGTTTTTTAAACTATCTAAAAATCCTCTAGAGCAATTTAAAGTTTCTATATCCCATTTATCGCTATTCTCTAATATACTTTCAAATAATTCAATTAAAGACTCGCGATGTTCAAAAATAGTTATTACTAGCCTGTCATTGTAGTTCCAGCGCGTAGCAGCAACTTTCGGTAGTCTTCGCTTTACAATTGTATCCAATGCTTGAGTTCGTTTGGTAGATTTGGAAAAAAAAGCAGCCATTCCACTCAAAGTTACAAAAAACACTTTTATCTTCATTACTGATTGAGACAAAACTAAGTTTAATTTGTGCGCAAAACAGTGTATGAAAATGGCACCCGGATAAGTTTCACGCACTTTTACTTGAAGACCGCCTAAATGCCCAGCCATTACAGCAGCACCGTCATAACTTTGAGCAACCAATTTTTCAGCGGCATTAATATTTTTAATAAGTTCACATACAATTTTATACAATGCGTTAGCCGTTCTATCTTCTGACACGTTAATAAAACCTAAAAATCTTTCCTGTATGTTTCCGTCTTCTTTTACAAACCGCACTACAGCAGAAAGCTGACTAAAATTGGTAACATCAGTCGTTTCGTCCAAAATAATAGCAACAAAACGTGTTTGCTTAATTTCGTCTTTACTTTTGTTTAAAATAACAGTAGAAACTGCAGAAATTAAATCGTTTTGAATTCGATTTGAAGTGCCTTGAAAAACAAGGCCCTGCTCCAAATGAGCTTTTAAACATGGGTCATACTTAGATAATAGAGAAAGAAGGTCTAGATAATTGCCTCTATTTGCGGAATACGTTGACTCATCGTGCCCTCTAAACCCAAGTTCATGAAGGGCAAGAAAACACACAACATCAATAAGTCTTTTAAGCACAGTCCTGTTTTTATTCACTAATTCATTATGTTGTTGATGACTAACCTGTAACTGTTTATCTAAAGCGTGTTCGATTCGTATCTTTCCAAAAACTTTTTCTTTAATAACAGCTTGCAAGTGGTTCTTGGAGCTAATGTGACGTTTTACTACTTTATGTAAATTATTTAAATCGCCAAATCCGTTGTAATTCCACACACCATGTTCATTAACAAAAAGCAAACAAGGCCAACAAAAAAGTTTATTTCTTATCTCACAACCTGTCAACCACCCATACTGCACATAATATTTATCGGCACTAAAATGTCGGATGCAAGTTTTAATTTTTGTCGTGAGATTTTTCATGTCGGGCTTTGGCCTGCCCGTGTTTATCATATTTGTCTTTTCGCAAAAACTTTGCGAAGAAAACCCTTTATTTATTACATAACAGACCATACAATTACACAACTGTACAGTTCCGGCCGCTTCGGTATTTGCCGGCAAATCCACCACGCCTGCCGCACACGTCGGCGTTGTATCCATATCCATCGTGAAAATTGCACTAAAAAAACTGATTTAATTTTAATACTGCTTATTTAGTGACAAACCTCTCGCAACTTGGCGCCTCCCGCATGGGGTTCACCACCTAAATTTTGCATGCAAAGTAATAAGCAAGACAAACGAGGAAACAACACACGCATTCTCATTCGTATGACAAAGATAAAGTAATATATTACTTTCTTCACTTAATGCATACACGTAACATCTGATATTATTTAGCTTTAAATGCTGCTTCTAGTGCCTCTGATGGTTGTATTGCATGTATTGTATTTATTGCCGTCACAGTTGGCGCTGTTAAGTCGGTGAACTATTAATAATATTTAAATTTTTTTATTTGAGGTTTGTGATAGTTATTTAGGGGAAGCAATGCTTCCCTTGCGTACATGGACCGCTCGCCCCTGGAATAAACCTATTATTGTCATTTTGTCACATGTAACTCGTACTTAATTTTTGGCAAACCCCTGATTTCCATAATTAAGTAGGTATGTAGGTAATTATCCGAGTAATTATCGTAGCGTAGCCCCCGGAATTTTTCAAACTCTGATTTCGATCTATCTACAATTTTACTCACTTCTCAGTTTAAGATTCTTTTTGCAAAAAGGATGTTTAAGGTTATAGGTAGGTATAATGCGAGGTAGGTATAATGTTAATACAAAAAAAAAATAATAGCAGAGAAGTTATGCAGCACAGAGCATAATTTTTGCGTTCCGTACGAATAATGTACTGTACAACAGTTAAAGCTAGTTTTACGCTTATCCAGGTCCATGTCAAAGAACTATGATCAAAGTTATTGTATAATTTATGAAGACAAAATTTGACGGCACCGTTTTACACAGTTTACACTTGTGAATTTCGTTGACGCCAATGATGTTTCTAAACTGTTACCAACTGGCAACTTACCACATTTTTAGATATGTTAAAATGGATCTTTTGACTTGATAAATTTGATTATTGTGTTGTCATATAATAATGAAGAAACGTACAGCTTTAGACAAAAATAAAGCTGCAACTCTAGCTATAATTATTGCGGCTGGTTTTAATACGAGGGATAAACCGCAGTGGAAATGTAGTGTACAAACAAGTGGAAATTAGTGGAAATGAAAGTGGAAATGTGTGGAAATATGTGGAATTTAGGTGGAAATTAGTGGAAATATGTGGAATTTAGGTGGAAATTAGTGGAAATATGTGGAATTTAGGTGGAAATATGTGGAATTTAGGTGGAAATTAGTGGAATTCATGTGGAATTTAGGTGGAAATTAATGGACATTATGTGGAAATACGTGGAAATTATTGGAAGCATATGGATCATTCCAAAAGTAGATTTCTTAAATTTGTGACTACCTACATAGAGGGGCCAACCGCTGATGGTATTTTGGTGTACACTGGCTTGGTATTTTTGGAATTATTTCGGTATTTTTTGGTAATATTTGGTATTATCTGATAATATTTGGTATTATCTGGTAATATTTGGTATTATATGGTAATATTTGGTATTATCCGAGGTATTATCTAGTAATATTTGGTATCATATGGTATTTTGTCGGGTATTATTGGTATTTTGAGTGGTATTTTATGGTATTTCTTGTACAATTATCTAATATGAGCATGCGCAATAACTATGCATAATTCACAAGGCACATGTCGCAACATGTCGCAATGTTGCAACTCCCTGTTCGATGTCCTAAACAGTGTTGCCAAATCCCCGATAATTATCGGAATCTATCATAATTTTTGCTTGATCCTGATAATCAATAATTGCCCACTATCCAATGCTCAAACAACCATAATTTTTAAATACAAGAAGCTATATTCGGAAAAAAATTCCAATGGTAATAATAATAATAATGAGTTCTTTATTTCCAACAGGCAAACGCCCAATTACAGGAAATTCACATACAAATTAAGAGCAAGTAATTCACAAAAAATATTGTTATACAAAGAAAAATAATAAAATATAAAATAAATAATAGTTATAATTAAAATAAACTAGCAAATTAAACTAAGACTAAATATAAGGAATGTAGAGGAACCTTGAGAGGAACGAAAAAAAAAAAAGTAAGTTACGGAAACTAAAAAAACAAAATAAGCCAAAATATGAAGTGACAAAGAAGAAAGAAATGAAAACAAGGGAAATACAGATGAACAATGAAGATGAAGAATGCGAGGATACAGTTAAGGTGGGAAACCCGAGGCGAAACCAGACGCCTCACGCAGATGTTTTAGGACCTTAGACAAGTTGCTGGTATGTATATGAGAGGCGTTTGATACAAGATTGAAATTTTTGCACATGTTGTGAATGGGGCACTGGTATAGAATATTAGATCTCGCCAATCTCAGACTGAACCCGGGTTGTTGTTTAGCTGCTAAACGCTGTACATGAAATGCTATACTTTTCAAAAGAAAGGGTCATTTGATCACATCAAGCGTATAAAGGAATGTCAGCGAATTGTATCTGCGTGCAGACAGCGACAGTTTCCTGAATCTAGACAACAAAACGTTATGATCAAACCCTCGGTCTGGGTAAATACCGTCCTCTCTGAACATAAGATACGTGAGAAATCGCCTCTGCACAGCCTCCAACAAATCAATGTGGCAATCATACCACGGATACCATACAAGTGACCCATAATCCAGCCTTGGTCTAACGAAGGAGTAATAAAGCAGTTTGATAACAAAGATGTTGGTAAAATTTGTGCAGGATAATCTCGAATATTTTGGAGAAGTTACATGGAGATAGGACGATAATTCTCAATAACTATTGGATTCATGGGACAGACTATTGCAACCTTCCAGGTTTCAGGAAACATGCCCCGTTCCAGGATCAGATTGAAGATATGACACAGGGGCTCGCACAAAACGATGGAACAGTCTCTAACAATGAAGTGGGATGCCGTCTGGGCCAGGGGTGATTTTGTTTTAAAGTTATTTGCTTGCTACAACTATATCATCAGTAGTTAGTTATTGGCGGAACGTCGATGCTATCGGAATACTGAATTAACGGATCAATCTTTGCAGGCTGGTGGGAATCTTTGTACACACTTTGAAAATAGTTGGAAAACGCCGACACATTGGGGTTCGTGGCAAGAGTGATTAGTGTCTTTCATAGTGGCTGGAATGCGGGATTGAGCTTTCTTGCTTTGAATAAAAGACCAGAAGTTTGATGGATCAGAAGTTATGATTGTTTCGGCATGCCGGATATATTCCCTGTATCTTGTCGGGGCTCGATTTAATTAAGCTGCGCAAAGATTTGTATCTGGCGAGGTAAAATGGAGATTTATGGGTTTTAAAGTCACGATAGGCCTTTTCTTTTTTGAATACATTGTCAATGAGTTCCTCCCCCTCATAAAGACCCTGACATGAGTTACCGACATCTGTGCCATTGAGAACAGGCGACCAGTCAGTGTTCGACATTAGCTCATAATAGCTATGAAATTGACTTTTCTGAAATTGTTAAGGGGTAGATCATCACTGTTTACAGGAAGGTTGCCTATGTGAGGGAGGACCGCTTGAAAATTGATCAGTAAGGATGGATGATACGGATCTTCATTAACAAGTGGTACGTCGTCTTTTTGCAGGAAACTTTTAAAGTTGGCAAAAACTAGGTCCCAACAGCGGTGGCTAATGTTAGGTGTATTATTATATTGGCGAAGGTTAAGTACTCCACTGAATCCATTCAAAAGTCTGTGTTTAGCATTGGGAGGAAGGTTTGTAGTGTAAGAAGGAATATTGAAGTCTCCCAGAATTATTACATTTTTGCTAAACATTATATCTATTGACGAAAGAGCCTCCAGGAAAATTTCTACCTGAATACCGTTAGTAGAAGGAGGTATGTAAACAATAAATATATATAATATAAAATAATTAATAGTTAGCTTACAACCTAAAATGTCAATGAGTCGCGCTCCTTCGCAAACATTCGAAGGATCCAGCTGTTCAGAAGCAAATTTGTCGGAGAACAGTAGACCATATATGATTCGGGGAAGAGTTCAGTGTTCAAAATATCGGGTTGGATCCCTGATTCTGTAACAGCAACGATATCGTAGGTACAAGCAGCAACGGCACTATAAAAATCGTTTGCTTTGCTAGGGAGGCCGCGTACATTCTGGTAACAGCAGTGACGTCATTGGGAGAAGTACAAAAGGAACTACTACCAAAGGTCAATATTTTATAAAAGTAGGTAGCAGCTAAAAGAATTAGGGATTAATAGTTTAGGTATCTCTCGTAGTATCTGTTTAGGAAATCTAATAATAACTAACGTGTACGTATTTGTTTATATTAATGTTTACATGTTTTGTTTAGAATATTAGTATAATTTTTAACCAAAAATTACCGTTATGAAAATAACAGGACAATAAACAATAAAAATGTTATCCACTTTCGATTATTAAGCTGAATTTCTATTTTTTTTTATGATAGTGACACACACACTAAAGGGAGATCCTATGGCGCTCGACGAGCGGTGTGTGAGCGAAGGTGTTGATTGACACGGTTCTTGAATCGTTGTAGGTTGTAAATATTTAAAGGTCATCGATTCTAATTTCACGCTCTAAATTCAATTTGTTTAAAATCGCATTGTTCAGCAACGCAAATTTTCTTTCCCAACCAAACAACTTCAAGCGACGCAGTGCACTACGAGGGCATTTCACAAATTAATATACCCAATCGTACTCGAAACGCTGAAAGGCGGCAGCGATTTTTTGTATCTTATCTTTATCTCCAGAATCCACCATTTAATTTCTTACCATCAGTCCTGGGACACCCTGTATGTATATGACATAGGAATAAAACCTCTTTTTCTAATTTGTGCTACGTTTTGACATTTATTTATCTACCCTATAAATAATAATATCTAATTAAGCTAATTTAACGTTTCAACTGGAAAAACTCGATAAATTTTTGATTGACTCAAAAGGTCGGTAAATTGAAAAATAAAGAAGTTTGATTCATTAGTCCAACACCCGCTAAATTATTTTATAGTTATTTTATAGGTATAAGTTATACCTACATACATGTTGCGTTTTACGCTATTTTTATAAATAAATATTGTCTGGCAAATGTGTTTGTTTTAACCTCGGATTTACTTTTCACCAGATATTATTTGTTAATATAAATCATCATATAAATAATGAAAAAGTGGAAATAAAGTGGAAATTAGTGGAAATATGTGGAAATTATATGGAAATATGAGGAATTTATATGGAAATACGTGGAAATGTGTGGAATTCATGTGGAAATATGTGGAATTCATGTGGAAATATGTGGAATTCATGTGGAAATATATGGAATTCATGTGGAAATATGTGGAATTCATGTGGAAATATTATGAAAAACGGAAATATGGTGTACAAATTTTCAGATGCGGTTTACCCCTCGTTTTAATATGTGTATGTTGGTACCCCTCAAGGTACCCCCGAATTTGATCAAATATTTGATGAAAAATTGGACGAGTTCTAATTGTATCAAAGAACTTTGACAAGGCGACCTTGAAGTTATTTGATATCAAAGTACAAAATTCATTCAAGGCCGCCTTGTCATAAACTTGACATAAACTTGGATAGGTGTAAAACTAGCTCTACACTTATACCTACCTACTTGCTCATACTCATGTGATCTTAAAGTTGATTCAACAGAGTTTCCACTAAAAAAAAATCGGTACGACCCCAAAAATTAGTGAATCAATTAAAAAGGCCTCTAGATTCAATACCTAAACCTAAAATATTCAATATGGTAAAAAATCTCGTAAAAAATACTAAAAAAACACCAATTTAAGGCATTCGATTCGTTAAATGTGACAACCCTAGTGGCAACAGCGAAAAAAGCAAGTAGCAAAGTTTATTATTATCTTCTACCTGTGCTTCTACCCTCGCTTCTACCTATATCTATAGTGGATATCACCGAAGATTTCACACTAAAATAAAGAAAAAATAAATCATCACATTACTTGAGAACAGTATTAATTACAGCATCTAATTATTGCTTAACCTAATTTCTATTAAAATGATAATGAAACAGTAGTAAGAAACGAGATTTGCAACAGATTCCAGTTTAAAAATAAATTGGTTGATAACACGACATTCACCAAAACAACATGCAAAAAACAATATACCTAGTAGCACTCACACTCACCTAACACTTAAAAAGTCCATATTTACACGATCATCTAACAATTTTAATATTTAGAAATTGTGCAAAAAAACCTGTAAACACATTTTTATAAAAATTGTTTTTTGTTACTACTTCACAAACTGATAAAGATAAACGTTTCCATGTATCTTTTTAATCCGCTGTTGATAACGTCATGATACTAGTAATAATTGTAGAATACCAAAACACTCGTAAGTTATATAGACCAGTCACTCGACCGCAACGAAAAACAAAACAACTACCGATCCAGAGGGTTGCTTTGTCCTAGGGGGTGATTCACTGAACTTTTGTAGGTTAAGAGCAAAATCAATAACTTTAAAACAGTCCTTATACCTATATACAACGCGCTTAGGCTTTACAAAAGCGATGGTTACTGAAATGTAAGCTTATTTTAATTTATAAAACGAGTTTTATATATGGAGGCACTTTATACTTAAGCCGGAAAGGGTTTTTGTTTATAACAAACCGCGCAACGTTAATGCAGCGACGCACTCTGCTAGCTTTGAGATTTGCCGAACTCCGAGCTGTCACTAAAATTGCAACGTTGCCGATACGCTTGCACTAGCGGATATAGTCCTATCGCGACGATACACGACTGGGCAAATGCTGCTTTTCGAACATAAATTATAGACAATGAGCCGTATGCCGTATTGATAAAGAAAGGATAGCAAAGCTTGAATAATCTTTACTTTTTGCTAAAAGGGATATCCTTCAACAATTGTGAGAATGGTCAGTAGTAGGTAGACTAGGCGATGACAGATGTGGTGGATGTGCGGAAGGTGAAACAGTACAAGCCCCGCCTACCAATACTTGTTCGGAATTCTAAAGCATTAGGTATACCGTTTCGAAGAAGAAAATTTACAATGGATTACGAATAGATTTTTGGGCAGAAATGAAGAAACTCAGGGAGGTGCGTTGTCGTCCGATCTTAAAATGAAAAAAATGCATCGGGTAAGAATTTAGTGTCAAGTCAAGTAACGGTATCTGGTACTGTGACTACAGTAGTTGACAGCATCATTGCGCAATCAAACTAATGGATAGAGTCACCAACTGGTAACAATAAGCTAATGGAAGCCAAACAAGGGCAAAGCAAGTATAGGTTTCCGACAGCAATTGATGTTGATTTTACCCACGTAGGAATACTAACACCGAATTAGTGGTGGAGATAAGTACATTAATCGAAAAGGAAATCCTACTCTAAATGTGCAGGCCACTTGTGATGCCAGAGAAATGTTCACTAGGGTCGACGTTAGTTGGCCTGGATCCATGCACGACTCGAGGATATCGAAAAATTCACATGTGAGATTACAGTTACAAAATAAAAGCAATATTGTACTGCTTGCTGATGATGGATATGGCATAGGGCCTTGGCTTATTATGACTCCATTCAGAAATCCTGCTCCTGGTGCTGAGCTACAGCATAACAAACTTTTGAAAATAGAGAGAGTAATATTTGAGCGATTTTGGTCAACTGATACGCAGGTTTCCTATCTTACAGTACGTTTGTCGCCTTAAATTTGAAAATGTCCCAATAATAATTGTTGCCTGCGTTGTGCTCCATAACGTTGCAAAAACTTTAAATGACTCTGATTTCGATCCAATTACAGATGAGATACCAGAAGAACATGAACATGACTATATTGATCAAGTTGATCTTCCTCTTCGTCATCAAGGACTAAAAATCGGAAGAAATTGACTATCGTGATAAGCAATTTTAATACTTAAGTTTATAACTGAGGCTGTAATAAAAGCTGATACAAGTATATTTTGAATTGAAACATATACGACGCAATACTGTATTTTATAGAATGTTCAGTTTTACCGCTTCTTCACTATCTTTATTTTTAAAATAATATCAAATAAAGTTTGAATTTGACATTCTGTACCCTATCAAAAAAATTCTATATTGTCTTAAATTTAGTAATTCGACTAGGTTTGCGAATAATTAGGGAAAGAAAATAAAACATGACTATATATAGTATTTATGTTTATTTCAATGTCTTGATATAAACATACTCTTTCCCACATTATAAAAAAATATGAAAAAATGTATGTAATATTTACAATTATTTGCATGGCGTAATATGTTGCATTTCCATCATTAACAGTGTTTGGCAATGATTCCTTTTGCCTCATCATGTCAAATTTCTTTTGATAGTATTCTCTGCACTAGACTTGTACAGTACTGCCGTAAGAGAACTAACTGTTTCATATTTATCTGTTGCTATTTGCTTTTTTCGTGGCAATAACTATTTCATGACACTAGTGGGCCGCTCGTTAGCTTTTCGCTCAGTAGATGCGTCACTCACTTTTTGCGGAGTAGATCCTTCTTCCACAATACCAATCTGCATGGCGCCTCCAATTTTTCCAATTGATGGATTGCTGTAACCGCCCATAGACTTTAATAAGTGCTTCTCCCATTCCAAACATTTGATCGCTTTGTTTGCAGTCTTTTTTAGGTCTGTTTTTTCTTCAACCTTGATTTCATATTTTTATTTTTTTTTAATAAACTCTTTCCATCTAATGGTTTACCAAATGTCACCTCGTATTTCTTGGTAACGCTGCAAATGGCTTCGTCATTTTTTTGTTTTTGGCATTTGAGATTTATTAGTGTTTTCTACATTTTCACTGTCACTATCTGACGAAGACATGCTAACAATACGGATAATACGCTCAAATGACACAGAAATAAAACAATGTAAACACGTTAGAACGAGTCGCTGGCGCACGCGAGCCGCCAAGCCTTTACTCCTACTTGAAGGCTACCCTCGCAAGTATAAGGTAGAACATAATGGAATAGAATTGATACCCGCCTCTGCCGACTACAACCTATGTAGGTTTATTGTAGCACTCCGAATCATGCTTAGAGGACCTGATCCAGTCTGGTCGTCCTAATCAAACTCCACAAACACCTGACAGAACCTGCAACGGCTATTATCTGCCAGACCGATCTTTTCCACGTCTGTTCATTCTACAGTGCCCCGTCAGCTGACCCACTAATATTCTTATCGCCTTGCGACTCCTCTTAAGTAGGTCTGCCGTGAATTTTGGAGAGCCGTGTTCTATGAATTATTTGGCCTGTAGTTGCTCCGGTGCTTGTAACCACCCGTTTAGAGTTTGTTTATCTATCCAGCTTTTAACTGCTGTTTTGAAGACTCTTGCTATTATCCCACAGTTGAGCTCAGGTCCCAACGTAACCTTACTTGCGCCCCTTTTTTGCAAGTTTGCCGGATTCTTCGTTGCCTTGATGGCCTTCATGTCCCGGAACCTACGCAATGGTGAGCTTATTGTTACGACCGACCTATTCAAGGGCACATATGCAGTCTGTAACTAGTCTAGAGCTGACCTTGTGTGCACTAACTGCTTTTAAGGCGGCCTGACTATCGGAGTATATGACTGCCCTACTTTTTCTAAAGCCGGGGCCGCACATGCGGCATTCGACGAACTCCGAGCAAGGGTTTGCCGAACACTCGTCTCGCTGTTGTTCGTGGAGTCATCCACACGTCCAGACATTTGTAGTTCGCCTTTAATAACGTCTGGAGATTGTGAGTGAAGTTTTGTAAGCAAGTGATATTTTGTATTGTGGCATTTTTGCGTATATTGAATATTGTTTATATACATACATATTCATGATTTAGGTAGGTACTTTTCTTTATGCAGCATATTTTTACTTTACTTTTAATAACCTGAAATCCAACACGTGTCTAGAATTTTGTTTCGAGGGGAGTCTGACCATTTGCAGGATAATAGTCTCTCAGGCCTAGAGCCATAAAAAACCGCCGCATAACACGACAAAAGCAGCCGCAGCAATTGTCACAGAATCATCGCCATTCATGTTGATTTTTAAACTAAACTTTCTGGCGAACATTCGGCGTTTCCCACTTTTTCGATCGGAGTTCGGCGATGTCCGCATGTTTGGATGAAAAAGCGAACTTCGTTTGGCTAGATTCGGTAGTTGGCGAACATTCACAGTTCGCCGACTGCCGCATGTGCGGCTCCGGCTGAATGTTCAATCTATCTCCATGGCGCAGTGTTGAATTGCCTAGTATAAGGTAACCCGCTATTTATATACACTATACACTTTTAAATATATCGCGAATACTCCTGACGAAGCGAGGCATCTCTATATTATTCTTGACCAGGGCTGCACGCATCGAGAGAATTCCACAATTCCTGAATCTTCGCGGCCGACAAGGCTAGTTCCATAAGGTAGCACACAAACATTCGAATGATTGCTAGCCGTGACAATATAATAAATCTGAGAGCAGGTCTAGAATGACTAACGCTGTATACAAATTAAAACAAATCAAGAAAAATGTTGAAACACAGATAATGCATTCAGTTTTCGTAATGTTTTGAGGAACAACAGTTTGAGTAGTTTGAATGTTAGAAGCTTGTGGGAGGTCATTAATGTAGAGTATGAATAAGAGAGGTCCGAACACGGATCCCTGAGGCACCTCAGTATCTGCAAGCATAGGCTCACTCGCATTGTTGTTATCATAATAGACTACTTGATACCTTTCCTCAAGATAAGATCTCAAAAGTTTAAAAGCAACACCCCTTATTCCATAGAAATACAGTTTATCTAAGAGAATACTTCGGTTTACGCAGTCAAAAGCTGCAGTTAAATCAGTAAATAAACCTATAAATTTGTCCCTATTTTCAAAAGTCTCTTTTATACAATTTACCAATGTCAGAATAGCATCTGAGGTTGATACATTCTTCTGAAAGCCATACTGCCTTGGGTTTATTATATTATGCTTTACTAGGAAGGTCATAAGCTGATTAAAAATTAATGTTTCTAAGATTTTTGAGAAAACGGGGAGTATTGCTATTTGTCTAAAGTTTTGAGGATGGTTTGACTCCCCTTTTTTATATATTGGGATTATTTTGGCAAATTTCATTTGGGATGGAAACAAACCTTCCTCCAAACAGGCATTTACTGTATCTTATACCAGTGGCGGAATCAAGAACTCTGATGCTTTTTTAGTGCTGAAAACATTAACTCTAAAAATATCCTCAGTCTTCTTACTTTTGAGTTTATTTATTATACATTTAATATCATAGCTATCCACTGGTTGGAAAAATATAGAGCCAGATTGTTCTAGTTTTTTTTTTATCTAAATATGAGTGTATGTTTATATTTGTTTTTGGAAGATTTTCAGTTAATGTTCTGGCATGTGATATATAGAATTTATTGAGATCATTTGGGGAAATATTTTCAGGTGTCATTTTAGGTTTAATCTTTCTCCCAGTCTCTGCATTTATTATGTCCCAAACAGTTTTACTATAATTATCTGTTTTTGCTAACCTATCGTTAAAATAATTTCTTTTTGCATTCTCTAAAATGTTATTATATTTTTGTTTAAAGTCTCTGTAGATTTGCTTATTTCCCTCTGTAGGATATATTTGTTTCACTTCAAAGTAAAATCCAAGCCTATCTTTTGCTTCTGTTACCTCCTGAGTGATCCAGCCTTTCTTTTCTAGCCTATTTTTGTTAATACATTCCGGAAAACACATGTTATAGTTCATAGTAATATAGAAAGACTGTATGGAAATTGGCTTATTTAAGCTCTGCTGACTTTTCTTTATACAAATCAGTCCAGGATTCTTTTGAAAGATAATTGCCCCATGCTTTATATTATAACCTATGTTTTTTAATCAGCTGAAAAGATTCAACAGTGAAATTTGTCTTTAGAGCATAGTGATCTGAAAAACTCAGATAATCTACATGTGTCTCACTAAAGTTAAGGTTTGTAAATATATTGTCTAAACAATTACCTTTTATGTGGGTAGGTTTATGTACCTCTTGATGGAGGCCGAAAGACATAAAAAGCTGAATCACCATAAGCGCATTTTCATATAACCTACTATTGAAATGGACATTGTAGTCACCTGCAACAATTATGTTAATTTTGTTATCAATTTGGAATACCAAGTCTAGAGCATCATTCATTATTTCTAAAAAGTTCTCTATATTTCTAAGTTGCGTAGATCTATATATACTAACAACTAACAATAGCTAAATTCAAGGTTTTAGAATAACATGCAGAGATTTCACATACTTGTTCAACTTTTGAGATTTTCTAGATTCCTGTTTTCCATATTAGGATGAACATAAATACAGCATCCCCCATTTTTAAAGCTGCTTCTGCAAAAGTAACTAGTCAACTTAAAATTATGTAGGCCTATGGACTGCAGCTGATCCTCACCACGCCAGTGCTCATTTAAACACACTATCTTGATACTTGAATTTTGAATAAGAAGCTCTTCGATTTCCATATATTTATTTGACAAACACTGTACATTCAGATGCATAAGTGTCAAAAAATCTTTTTTGGGTTGAATTATATCTTTAGAATCCCATTCGAAAAAAGTTTGTTTGGTTGTTTTATAGTTTCTTTGCTGATTAGCTCTCCAATTAAAAATGTATGGCTTAATAGTGACAGATTGTGGCCATATTTCGCTATTTAGTACCCTTACTTCGTCTTCAGCTTTGATAAGACGCATAACTAAGATCAAAGATGTTGGGGAGACAATAGCCGAGCTTAAATGGAGTTTTGCAGGTCATGTGGCTAGATTACAGAACGAACGTTGGACAGAGACCATACTACAGTGGAGGCCTTATCAGGAAAAACGATCCAGGGGACGACCACCGATGCGATGGACTGATGATATTAAACTAACAGCGGGTCTGACGTGGCTGAGAGAAGCACAAGGCAGGAATAAATGGCTACATATGAAGGAGGCTTATGTCCAGAAATGGAATGAATAAAGCTAGTTCAAAAAAATGCACGTATAATTAGGCAGCAATTTGCATTGATGCCAATTGGCATTTATTTCGACAATTTTCCCTGAAACCTTCTTGTAGCAATAGCGGGCAGATCCTAATCTCGACAAAAGTAAAACGGTGTAAAATTAGCCAAAGTGAAAAATCACTTTCATGCAGCCAAAGAAGTATTCACATCAGAAACAAATTTTGAAATGCTCAATAGCTGCTAAGTATATTTTGCAATAATTTTTCCTCATATTCCATTCAAAAGAATTATTTTGTAAATCCGTCCGAGCTAAAAGATGCAAACGGGGTTCGTGTTCGTGACTGAGTTGAGTTGTTTTAAGCTAGGTAAACGTACTAAGTAAAGCGTTGCTTTTGCCCTACGACCTACTCGACCGAAACGACATGTCCCGAAAGTGCCTACTTCAATGTCTACTATGCTTTTTTTTAGACTGAATTAAGTCGGTTCGTTCCGAGGGTCGGTCGGTCTTCCGTCATATTGTTAAAATATGATAAGAAATAAAGAACAAATAATTACAGAAGCTTTAGACACCCTCTGACAAAAATTACCAATAAACTCGGAACGCCTACGCAGTTACAGAATTTTACGACAAAAAACAGATAACGCACACTTCAGCTACAATGAAAAACTATTCTATAAAAAATACCAACAACAGGATAAATTAAAGTAAGTAATTCCACCAAGTAAAGAACCACTACAACCATTAATATTTACATCCATAGAAGATTTTCGCTTTTTTGTTTGCGTTTTCATCAATTTTTGAGGAAGGCAGAATAGCCAAGGGAATATAGCTTGTCACCTCACAATCTAGTATTTTATTCGAAATGTTCACTTTATTTTTCACCGAATCGAATATAACCAACCTTCAGCGACAGTTGTGGATTTCCATCCACCATATGGTTTGATGGTACTTATATCACAGTTTATACCGTAACCGAATCGGTATAAACTGTGCTTATATCAGCTCCCGTATCTGCAAGAAGCTTTTCTTTCTCTTTTCAGATATGGAATTGCTGTATTTAATTTTTTATGTTTACCTACGTTTTTCTTGGCATGCATTAAGAGTACTTTTTAACATTGAATAAGACAACCCAGAGTGTAGAAATTTAACTGTTTTCGCTCCCGCTCCAAAATATCCTCGTATAACATTTGACTTATTTTTCCAACCTTCTCTTCTACTGAACTACTTTAAGCTACCTACTTCATACTGTTGCGTGGACTTCTCAGGAATTAACTCCGTACTGTTGAGTTAGCCGTTTGCCGTTTCTAATGCTTCCGAGTGGAGTGGCTCTAAAATCTTCATCACTGGCCAAATTTTGAGGCGGAAAAAAAAATATAATTTTTTTTTTTTAAACACTTGGGATTTGTATCATAGTCATCGTCCCTCAATAATAATTATTAGAACATCTCAAAAATTCAAGTTTAAATATTCACATTATTTTTTTCCCGTGTTTGTTTTTAGATACGTTTTTCTTCCACAACTAACCCGATTTTTGGATCAGAATCTATCAAAACGGAATAAGTATGGGTTTGATTGAAATCCGGTTATAACGGCTGACACGTACGCTTAAATTACATTTTTGTCATACGCTCCCAAAAATAGCTATTTTCTTCAAACGTCAGTAAATCCGTCATTACTCGACTGTGTAGGCG